>CP032253.1:21807145-21936413 GCA_005610355.1 Gossypioides kirkii
GCGCGCATATAACCCTATTGGCATGTCAATCGTATCCTAACCTTTTACTAAGTTCCCACGGGCATCAATTATACATATAATCATTTCTGTACTTGTATTTAACTTACTCAAATATTCATACCCTATTATCGAAACCTCTTTTTTTGAAGCCTCGACTTTTATTTAAAAAAATGAAAAGGAAAGTCATATCCCGTAAGTTAGGGGCACAATATCTCGAATCCTTGAAAATAAAGGACACTTATAGGCTAATTATTACCCATATATTAAATGTTTTTTTATTTTTAAATAAGATATTTAATTACAACGGTTCAAGGAGAAAAATCGTATCCCCTAAGTTGGAGCACAATTTCTCGAGTCCCCTAACTAAAGAACATTGCCTCGATTTTGAAAATTGCTTATTTATTACACAAAAAATCGAATACAACATTTTAAAGTCATGCGATTGATTTATTCGAGTATTATACAAAAATGGATGAAGATATGTAAGTGTAATATACAATATAATAACAAAAATAAATAAAATAGTCACATAAGAAATAAAATAAAATAATATTATAATGAAATAACAATGCAATAAATAAAATGATAGTAAAAAAAATAATAACAATGATAGTAATGGCAAAAATATAATAAAACAGAATGTTAAGAAAATAACAAATAAATCATGAGTACTAAAGTAAAAAAAACAAAGGACTACAATATAAATTATAGAATTTAAGGGATCTAAATCTAAACGATATAGATTAAATATACTAAAACAAACAAGCAAATAATAAAATAATAAATAAAAGATAAATACATAAAATATATAAAAAAATAAAAGATGAAAGACCAAATCGGAAAGTAAAAGAAAAGTAAAGGGCCCAAATGAAAGAAAACACAAGAAAATCAATTAAAGGATCAAATTGAAACTTAAATAAAATTTAAGGCAAAAATTAGAAAAAACTAATAGGGGTTAATTGAAACACGTGAAAATCCCAAGGACTAAAAGGGATATTATCCTGTCCTAATACACGTGTCACCTTCAAGAAGTCAACTATTGGTCAAAGGACCAAATTGTAAAATAGGTAAAATCCATGGGGCAAAATTAAAATAAATAAAATATGATAAAAGGACTAAATTTAAAACAAACACAAAAGCGAAGAGACCTAAGTAGCAAATTCCCCATCCTTCGTACACGTGTCACTCCCCCAAAGGGTCATGGTGACTTAGGGGACTAAATTGTAAAAGAATAAAATCTAAGAGGTAAAATTAAAATAAACAAAAAATAACATAAGATGAAATTGAAAAGGGGTAAAAAAAAGTAGAAGGGCTAAAGTGGCAAATAGACCCTCTCTTGAAAACACGCTGGGATCCGAGTCAGGTCATCGGATCATTGGTTAAACAATGTCATTTTGGGACACTTTAAGACACATCAAAACGACGTCGTATCATGGACCCTATATAAGTTAAATTTTTTTAAAAAAAATCTCATTTTCCTTTCTTTTCTAAAAAAAACTTTTCTCTCTTCTACTTTTCTCCTTAAAGCTACCATGTCCGGTTATTGGGTACGGCAAGCCTCTGTCGTGGGCCACCGGTCATCGATGACGAAGACCGCCACCACCTCCGGTGGTTAGAGATCCCAAAAAATACCTTTTTGAGCCTCTCGGTGCCTCGAATCTGAATCCGGGGTTAAAATCCCAAAAATGAGTAAAATACCCTTCGATTTCCTTAGGGTTTTTCCTAAGAAAAAAAACAAAACCTTTGTTTCCTCTCCGTCGAAGCCCCTATACCAACATCAAAAGATTCAGAAGGCCTTCACATGAATATGAAGCGTCGTTAGGTAAAAATATAGATTTTTTAATATTTTTTAGAAACTATAAGGAAATAAAAAGATCCCTTTTAATTTCTTTTTTTGATTTCTTCGTAAAAAATTTACAGAGGTAGATAAAGGCTTTTTAGCCCAAATAAAATTACATTTTTTTTTCTTTTTTCTTTTCTCTTTCTTTTTCTTTATTTTCTGTTTGTTTCTATCTGCTTCCAGGTTTCATGTTGACGGCATGGCGTGGTGGCAGAGCTCACAAACCTCGGGTGTTGGACCACGTGCCCGCTAACATGGTAGGCATGGCGCTAGAGGTTGGAATTAGGATTAGGTTTTCTTTGTTAGTTTAGGTTTTTGGGTTTGTGGGCTTTTGGGTATTGGGCTTAAGGCTTGTAAAATGGACTAGAATTATTTATAAAAATGAACCTTTGAATTAAAATATTTTCTTATTTTGGGCCGCACAAATTTCGGTCTCTATAGCTACCCCTCTTTGCTCATTGTCGTGTAACAGGAATGGAGGAAAGACTCAAAGGAGGACCAATTTCATCTGGTCTTGCTGAATTTTGGCTTCTAGTGCTTCTCTTTTTCAAGTAACCTACTCTTTCATTTCATTGGTGTCACAGCTTTACTACAACTTTAGGAAGACAGGATTTAGTGTCACAGCTTCGTCTTGCCCCATTGAAACTTCAAGGAGATAAGGTTTTTTGTTATAGTTTTATTTCTAACCCACTACAACTTCAGGGGGATTGGAATTGTTGTTTTTATCTGCTCACTACAACTTTCAAGAAGATAAGATTTGACATTGTAACTTTATCTTGTTCCACTGCATCTTCAGAGAAATAAGACTTGCTAATGTTGTTTCAATCCGATCCACTACAACTTTAGGGATATAGGATTTAATGTTGTAACTTCATCTTACTTCACTACAACTCCAGGGAGATAAGATTTGCTTCTGTAGATCTGACCACTACAACTTCAAGGTATAGGATTTGGTGTTGTAGCCTCATCTTGCTCCACTACAACTTTAGGGAAATAAGATTTGCTTTTGTAGCTTCAATCCGACCCACTGTAACTTCAGGCGTATAAGATTTGATGTCATAACTTCATCTTGCTCTGCAACTTCAAAGAGGTAAGATTTGCTTCCATAGCTTCAATCTGACCCACTACAACTTCCGGGGTATAGGATTTGGTGTTGTAACTTCATCTTGCTCCACTGCAACTCTAGGGAGATAAGATTTGCTTCTGTAGATCTTACTACTGCAACTTAAAGGGTATAGGATTTGGTTTTGTAGCTTCATCTTTCTCTCTACTACAACTTCAGAGAGATAAAGATTTTCTACTGTTAGTTTCAATCCAATCCCTGCAACTTCAAGGATATAGGATTTGGTGCTGTAACTTCACTTCATTCCTTATATGAGACGAAAGCGAAAGAGGATCGTAAAGTTGTCAAGTCATGGATCTACCCTAAACTCTAGACAAATGTAATCTTGGACTTCAAGAAATCATCCCAACCAAATCTGGAAAATAAAAATACAAACAGATTCGTTAGAAGTGATTTAAAAGATGAAAGCAAACTATTTAGGCAATAATGATTGAAACAGCAAGAAATGATTGAATCTCCTAATTTTTTATGTGTTTCTTGATGGATCAAGGTAGGAGAACTTCCCTCTTGAAGCAATTTCAACCTAGAACGAAAAACAACTAAATCAGTAACCCAAAACAACAAGAAATAAACTAGATCAAACAAGAACGATAAATTAAAGATAGAAAAGAGAATAACGTCCTAAGAATCCTTGGAAATGATAAGATTCACAACTCCCTTCAATAGCTCTAATTTCCCCTCCAAGAAAGAGATCTTGGCAACAAAAAGCTTGAAGATGATTTTCACAACCTGAAAGATTGCTAAAACAACTTCTAAAAAAAAACTCAAGAGCAATTCTTAAAGAAAAACTCAAAGATAATTAATAT
This sequence comes from Gossypioides kirkii, assembly GCA_005610355.1. Taxonomy (NCBI): domain Eukaryota; kingdom Viridiplantae; phylum Streptophyta; class Magnoliopsida; order Malvales; family Malvaceae; genus Gossypioides; species Gossypioides kirkii. The sequence goes on from CP032253.1 coordinate 21,810,915, forward strand.
TAACTCAAAAGAATCAAAATCAAGTCTTCTTTGTTTACAATTCCAAGGCCTATATATAGGCAAGCTAAATAAATCTAAATAAAACTCTTAATTAAACTAGAACTCTAACTAATCTAAACAAGAAGTAGTTTTAAACTAAACTTTCTCGTTGACATAAGAAGCCTAAAAACTTAAACTACCTAATAATTATTCAAAATTCGGAATAAAAATAACAATAATAAGAGCTGATAATACAATATTGGGTGTTGAAGCCCAATTTTGACCAGGCCCAAACTTTGGATCAAACTTTTAAATTAAGTTTAAATTTATTTCTGAATTTAAATTTAAACTTAAACTTGTTTTAAATTTAAATTTAGTTTAGATTTAAAGTGGTTTTAAATTTAAACTAAATTTGAAATGTCCAAATACAAGCCCGATTGGGCCCAAATACAAAGTCCAAGCCCAATGCCCAATTACAAATGGCCCAAATTGCCTAAACCCGAACCCTATACAAATGGCCCAGTTCCACTAAACCCATTACACCAATGACCTAAGCCCAAGCACTAAACAGGCCCAAACCAACTAACCCAAAATACCCTAAGCCTAATCTGATACAAGTTGCATTGCTGTTGCCCCTCCCTCCCAGCCACCAAAGGGCGCCACGTCAGCATTACTAGCTCCAACTTGGACTGCCACCGCCACTACTACTAGCCTCCGCAGCTGCACCTGCAAAAGAAGAACAAGATAGGTCTTTAATGCTTGCAATGATCATAATACTGTTTATAAAAACCAGATTCAAAGAGTTTGTAGGGGATTTGGATTTTTTGTAAGGCATCCAACATCAATACATAGACAGTTGTTTTTGGCTGAACACTAAAGATTAATACAAAGCATCCGAATAGATATACAAAGCAATTAATACCTACATTCAAAGCAGATTTCCAAATAGCAATATCCTCAAGATAGAACGAGAAGGGAAGAGCGAGTTTTTTACCTGACGTTTTCCCTGGACAATGGTCGGACGGCGCGTCTGAGGACCACCAATGGAGGCACGTGGCGGAGGGACGACGGTGCACCGGACCGTGATCGGATTTGGAGAGGGGCCAGAGAGCTGTTTGGAGATTTGTTTGAAGTTTTTTTGTAAAAATGAAAAAGGAAATGAAATGTTTTCAAAGGGTTTTGGGTATAAATACCCTTACCCAAATGACGCCGTTTCTTTAAAAATGACCCATGAGCCGTCCGACCCGACCCACTCCAGCTAAGATCCGTATATTTTTTATTAAAGGGATATTTGTGCATTTGGTCCTTCCGCTTTTTTTGATTATTTCAATTTAGTCCTTTTTATATTTTTAATTAATTGTAAATTAGCCCAATAATTTTATCTTTTGTTCAATTTAATCCCTTGACCTTTTGAAAGCCCTAAGAGCTGCCACGTATCAATATTTTGGTTTATTTATGTAATTGGTCCTTCCCCTTTTTTGTTTCAATTTTGCCCTTAAATCAAGTTTTGTTTTATTACAAAATTGGCCCAAAAATTTTAAATAATTTTCAAATCAGTCATTTGACTTCAAGATGCCTGGCAGGCTCCCACATGTCACTTGTTTTTGGTTTTATTGCCCTAAAGGTCCCTAAACTATCCATAAATTATATTTTTACCCCTAAACTTTCCAAAATTCTATTTTTGACCTTATTTTTTCAAAAAATACATTTTTACCCTCAAACTTTCCAAAATTTCATTTTTAACCCCAATTTTTCCAAAAATTACATTTTTACCCTCGAACTTTCCAAAATTCCATTTTTGACCTCGATTTTTCCAAAAATGACCAGTTTACCCTCGAACTTCCAAAAATTCTATTTTTGACAATGATCCTTCCAAAAAGTACCATTTTACCTCTAAATGTCTAAAAAATTCATTTTTGACCCCTAGCCTTCCCAAAATTACCATTTTGCCCCTGGGTATCCAAAAATCACATTTTTAACTCCAATTGCTTTATTTTTCTTCTTCATCAATATTTGAATTTAAATTTTAATTATTATGCATTCATATTTCATGTTTTTGATTTTTGTATATCATTTATCTGCTTAATTATTTTGCTTAGTGTTATTTAATCTCCATTATTAACTGTTCATTCGCATTTAAAAATTACATGTTTATTTTCAAAATTATTTTAAAACCGAGGCAATGTTTTTTTCGTGTGAAAACTTTGGGAAATCATGCCCTAAGGTGTCGGGTGTGATTTTTTCGTATAACTCACACGAATCGAATATCCTTTTCCAAGTTTTTAATGCCTTTTTAACTTCGAGATTCCGAGAATATCGTGCCCTAAAGTGTTGGTCACGACTTTAATTCTCCATGAAAGTCAAAGTAAACGGGCATTCTATCTTGAAATCAGAATAATCGAATACCTTTAATCAAGGCAAAGTTTCTTTATCTCTGATTCTGAAAATTTGTGCCTTAACTTACTAAGTGCGACTTTTCTTCAAGTCGAGTTAATCGAATATCCTTTTCCAAAATTTAAAAGTTTACAACAAAGGAAAGCTAGTTATTTTTGGATCTCGAAATGTTATGTCCTAACTCACTGGACGTGACTTTCTGTCTCGATCACCTCGAAATAGTGGGACTTCCAAACAAAAATTGATTTCTTTTAAACGTAACTCATGCATTCAAGGATCATATTTTAAACTTTATTCGAGTTTTTTTTAATTTTACAAATTAAGACCCGAAAGTAATCAATGTGGTACCAATTTTGGGCGTATAAGGGTGCTAACCCTTCCTCATGCGTAACCGACTCCCGAGCTTATTTTTTGGATTGCGAAGACCAAAATATTTTTCAAAACGGATTTTAAACATTTTGCGATGATCCAACCACACCAAATAAAGGATTGGTGGTGACTCCCATTTTCCAGTTTTAAAATAATTTTCAAAACACGTTTTCCAAAAAATGGTTTCGACAGCTTGGCGACTCCACTGGGAGCCATTTTTAACATAAACGAGAGTCAAGCCAAAAATTAATTATTTTTGGGTCTTTTTGAAAACTTTTAAAGCTTCGGTTTTGTTTAATATGCGATCCTTGACATCTTTTGTGCGACTTTATACTATGTGATATTGTTAGTGTAAATTTGCATCCATATGCATTTTGTTACTACCCTTTTAAGTGGAAGCGGGAAACTACTCCTTCGTGAGGTCTTCACCTCCGTGTAGGATAGTGAATCGCTTTAGGGATTACATCTGTACCCTTGTTTTCGTGAAGTTTTCACTTCCATGCAAACATGTGGGAAATATGTCCCCCTAAACCGAACTCATCCGTATAAGCCTATAATGGGTGAGGATCGAGGAATCTACTGGTTTGGGTACCCTTTACTCTAGATCCTAAAACCACATATAATGAGCCTTAAGTGCCTGCCTTATGATGGAATTACACCAAGTTGTTAGTAGTCGCCTAAGACTAGAATCTTTATTTTATATCGATATTTTGTTAACTTGTGTTCTCTTTTGCCTTTTTGATTATTTTTGCTTGCATTACATCCTCATACAAAGAGAGGTATAGTTCTAAGCTCAATTACTAAATAGAAAAGCTGGTCATAAGAAAACAGGTACCTTGATGAAATAGAAGACAATATGGTCGGGCTTACATGGCGAAGAAAGAGAACGAAAATCGATGATCTGCCAGATGAGCAAGATGAAAATAATGATCGTGTAATCATCTGAGTTTTGGCCTAAGTACGAGAAGTGATTGACCAGTCAACCTTTTCAAAATGATATTGTGGACCGAAAGTCAGAGATGAGCCAAGACTATTTGAATGACTTTCTACGAAGGTTAAGTCTTTTGAACACCGCGACACAACCATATACGTATCTGTTTTATGTAAAGGAATTTGATTTCTAGTAAGGTTTTTCTAATAGAATTGAGCTATAAGTCAACACCTTTCTTATGCATTCATGCATTCATAAGCAGCACATTTTATTAACTTGTGCAATTCTATACAAGCCTACCTTGAGTGAGATTGTGCCAAACCTTCAGTGGTTACTCGAACAAGGTAAGAGACACGGTTATATTCCTATTTCTTTGCTTTTAATTGCAATATATTGTGAATTTGTTTGCATTACATTTTCATAAAAAAGGTATTGATTCATGTTCTATTATCAAATAGAGAACTGGTCATAAGAAAATGGATTCCTTGATAAGGTAGAAGTCAACGTGGTCGTGCATATATGGTCAAAGAAAAACAACAACACAAAGGTGACGACCTAGCAAAGGGGTACATATCAGAGTTTTAGGCTTACAGCCAAATAAATGAAACTCATAACAGCTTGCAAGAGTTCAGGGAAGTATGGAAGACAAAACAAGGCAGATGTCCAATCACAAATTTGTTAACCTACTCGATGTCAAAAGAAATAGGCATCAATTTCAAGCTCTCACTTAGTATTGGAGTTCAATTTCTAATGGTTTCACATTTATGAGGACACAATACCCACGATAGAAGAGTAAATCACTTTACCCTGTTGCGCGAAGATTCAAAATAATAAAGTATACTTTGAATATGGTGTCCGCCATTACCTACTTAAAGTTAAAGTAGAAATGCACCTTTTTCGAGTCCTAACGCAATATTGGGATTCAACTTAGTTGATTCACCTCCAGAAACATGGACATACTATCGTTCCATTGCTAAAGAACTCAAGAGATAAGGTCTACTCTAGACGAGCGAGCATTGGGTTACAGCCCTGATTAAGGAAAAAGAAGAGAACAAGTACATTGCTTTGGAAAACCTGCAAGGCTTAGTACACTCAGATGCAAGAAAGAATGATGGCGTCTTCATCTCAAACACGATTGAGTTAGTCGTCTTCCTTAAAGTGTTGGGGCACGTAGAGGTCGCGGTTGCAGATTTTGTTCGATTGACTTGACAAAAGAATCACTCATGTTATAGTAATCTTAGCCACTAAGCACCTATCGAAGAAGGGGCAAAATAAGGTGTATTGGTTCACGACCTTTGTTAGTATGGCCCCGTGGCCACTTGAAAAGTCGAAAAAGTCTTATCGAGTATTCTCTGAGGGCTATTCTCTGTTGAAGGAATTTATAGCTGTCCAAAAACAAAATGACATCGCCAAGGAAATTGGAAGTAAACGAGGAGTGACTCTAATGCTTTTAGGGGCAAGTCTAAGATAGGGACCATGTCGCGAGCAATAACTCCATCGAGCTCAAGAAAAGGCTAACCATTTGCAGACTTTATCCATTCAAGACTGACACCTTGGATTGGAAATCAGGATCAAACCAAAGCGAATTAACTTAGAAGATTAAGACTTTGAGCATTAAGGCACGACCATACATGCATCTGCCTTATGTAAAAGAATTTGCTTTCTAGTAAAGTTGTCTAATGGAATGGAACCAAGAATCAACACCTTGTTGCATGCATTTTATCATTTCATGTGCATTGCACTTCATGCATTAAATTTCAATGAAATCCCTCATATTTGAAACACTCGCGTGAAAGGAGCATCAGCGTAAATGAAAACTGAGAGGAAATATGATAAATCAAGATAGGGAATGATAAAAATTTGAGAAAAGCCATGTGAAAAGTGGAACCTGTTGAGAGTTTACCCCTATACCCTCGGGAGTGTTTTGGACAACTAGACTATGGTGGAGTTTCCTGTAGTTTTAGGACTTTTCCAGGAAAATATTCAGAATACACTTATCACTCTAAGTCCGAGAGTAATAGAGATCCTTTTGTAAAGGACAAATGACCACTATCTTTTATTTCAATAAAAATGATGCATTGTTTTGTGTCCTATTTGGCAAATACTTTACCATTCTTCTCATTCGTTCATACCACAATTAATCATTCTTTCATTCAATTATTCTTTCGATCCCCTTTTTCTTTATGCTGGGTCCCTTGATATCAAGGATACGAGCAACATTGCTGTTGACTTAAACCCTTTTGAGTAAGACATGTGTCCAGAAAAACTTTGAGGCTTTGAAAATGATCAAGAATGTAACTTGTCTCCCTATCTGTTACGGATGGTTGAGCAAGACACGAAATAGACATCACCTTGAAGAGTCGTGATTTTAGGTGAGAATCGAGACATGACTTTTTATAAAAACAAGGTAAGCTACCTCGAGAATCCAAAGGTCTTTGCATGATCCTATCAAAGCATGCCAGGTTTAACGAACCGATGTCGTGACACATAGACTCTCATGAAAGAAGAATGTATCCAATTCAACAGAAACTTGAAAAATTGAGGCTCGACGTGTTAAAAAAACAAAAAACAAAAAAAGGAAAAGAAAGAAAAGGAAGAAAAAGTCAAGATGAAAACCCGCAAAGGGTATCTCGAAAATTTATTCTCCTCTTTCTATGGAAGCATGGACACCATCGAGCCAACTTTGCAAAAGAGTTTTTAATGTGCATAAATTCGTCTTCATGGTCATTGATTACTACTTCCCAGGCCAATTGGCGGTTAAGTAGAATGTTGAAAATGAGAGATTATATGCTGGTATGGAATACCAAGAAAGGATCATATCCAAACGATGACTTGAATCTGAGCAACAGCACGATAGCAAAATCTGCAGTCAATATCACAACTCAGTACCACATCACCAAAATGAGGCATTGGTGGAGATCAATAAAGTCAACAAAGGATTGATTGGAAAATAGCAGAGGCTCGGCATGAGAAATCACCATTTGCCTTCGAGGTTTATCGGGTCTTCTATCATAACATCCACCAGGGGTAACACTTTTCTCACTAGAATGGAAGTCGTCCTACCCATTACAGTCGAGTTTCTTTCCCTCCAAAATTTGTTAGAGTTGATGAAGCAGAATGAATCCAATCCAAATGTAGTCAGCTAAACTTGATTGAAGAGAAGATACTAAGAGTCATCCATCATGATTCAAATGACAAGGGTTTACGACAAAGAAGGATCCATTCTATAAAACTCCACGAGAGAGCTCTAGTTTGAAAAGGATCTTGCTTACAAAAGACTTCCAATGAAAATGGATGTCAAAATTGGGAAAGGCCCCATGAGATGAATAAAGTCTTCTTGGAGAAGCTTTGATTTTGATCAAAATGAATGGCAAAGACCTGCCCAACTTTGTGAACTCGGACTCAATGAATAAAAGAAAAAATAAGAAGAAGAAGAAAAAGCAAAAGGAAAAAAACACAAAAAAGGAAAAAGAAAAGAAAAGGAGAGGTCGAGGTGAAAACTCGTAAAGGGCATCTCGAAACCTAAGGAGACTTGAGTTGAAAACCTAAAAAGGCGGCTCAAATTTGAATAAAAGAAAAGGGGCAAGAAGTGGTCCTCTCTCTCAAAAGTAGCAAGGTGGAGAGACTTTACACCTTGAGGCATTGGCAAAGTACTCTATGTTTCATGAACACATGTCAAGCTCAAAATGGTCTTCGTCGAGTTTGCTCATTGAAGCTCATACTTTGATATCTGGGGCACCTAACTCCATTCTTTGTTCACCTTATGTTTTGCAACTTTTGACCAATACATGTCATTTTAATCCTTTTGTGAGCTTTGCCTTCATGAAATTCATTCGCCTTGCGATCATGTCCAAGCATTTCTACATCAAAACAATGATCAATGAACCAATGACCTTTTCATTCATGCAAGCTTTAACCTTCAATCAAATTCAATTTCATCGATTTCGTAACCATGATCAAGCACGCTTGCATAACAATCAGTGGACTAATGATTTTAATCATTTCATTCATGCGAGCTTTGCCTCCAATAAAATTCATCCACCTAACCCTATTCTTTGCTCACTTTGTGTTTGACAATTCTTTAACCAATATGGGTCATTTTTTATATTTTCATTCATGTGAGCTTTGCCTCCAATAAAATTTCATTCGCCTTGCAACCATGCTCAAGGAAATTCCGCATCAGAATAATGACTAATGAACCAAACGATCTTTTCATTCACGCGACCTTTGTTTTCAATCAAATTCGAATTCATCCACCTTATAACCATGATTCAAGCATCTTTGCGTTTGAAATAACGTTTAGTGGTCAACAATATAAGAAATAGAAGGATTTTTGTATATCTTTCTGGAAAATTTCTAAATATTACAAAGACCTGAGACATGACCACTAGTTGGAGATAACCCGAGGGTTAGAAAGGTCTGAAAATAAATAGTCCAAATTACAACTACCTCTTTAGGTTTCACGACAATGATACACATACATAAAACATGATAACACATCAGTGTTAGGACTTAGACAAATGACGAACAATGTCGACCTAAGGACTAGGATAAAATCATTTCTCAAAAATGACATTATTACATTCATCATTTATACTCACTTGCTTAGGAGCATTTAATTCATCCTAATCATGGCATCCTAACAATTTGGTCTACATAAAGACCCATTAGAAGCATATTCCACAGGTTTCATTACCGCGAAATGGCGAAATGAGCTGAGAAAAACATGAAGATTTGAAAGGGAAAGGTTTAAGTCGCAATGGCAAACCCAGTCCACGAAGCATGAAGGGAAAGATCTAAGCTGGGACGGCGGATCCAGTACCACGAAGACCACAAGGGAAAGATCTAAGCTGCAACGGCGGATCCAGTACCACGAAGCATGAAGGGAAAGATATAAGCCGCGACGGCGGATCCAATACCACGAAGACACAAGGGAAAGATCTAAGCTGCAACGGTGAATCCAGTACCACAAAGCATGAAGGGAAATATCTAAGCCATGACGGCGGATCCAGTACCACGAAGACATAAGGGAAAGATCTAAGCCGCAACGGCAGATCCAATACCACGAAGCATGAAGGGAAATATCTAAGCCGCGACGACGGATCCAGTACCACGAAGACACAAGGGAAAGATCTAAGCCGCAACGGCGGATCTAGTACCACGAAACATGAAGGGAAAGATCTAAGCCGCAATGATGGATCCAGTACCACGAAGACACAATGGAAAGATTTAAGCCGCAACGGAGAATCCAGTACCACGAAGACACAAGGGAAAGGTTTAAGTTGCAACGGCGAACCTAGTACCTCACGAGACATGAATGGAAAGATCTAAGCCGCAACGGCGGATCCAGTACCACGAAGACACAAGGGAAAGGTCTAGGTTGCAATGGCGAACCTAGTACCTTAGAGACATGAAGGGAAAGATCTAAGTCGCAACGGAGGATCCAGTACCACGAAGACACAAGGGAAAGGTTTAAGTCGCGACGACGAACCTTGGACCTCAGAAACACAAAGGGAAAGATTTATGCCGCAACGGCGAATCCAGTACCACGAAGATTTGAACGGAAAGGTTACGACCGCAACGACAAACCCAGTACATTAGAAACATGACGAGAAAGATCAAACCCACAATGGTGAAGCTTCTACCCCGAAGTTATAGTGGATCAGATTAAAACTACAACAACAAGTCTTTATCTCTTTGAAGTTGCAGTAAGAGCAAGATGAAGCTTCAACATCAAATCCTATCTTCATGAAGATGCAGTGGAGTTGGATTCAAATTACATCATTTCATTTTTACCCTTAGATTCAAGAAGGGAAAAATGAAGATTCTGATCTTTTTACCTCGAGCTTGGGGCAGATCACCATTTACCGATCTTTTACCCCGAGTTTGGGGCAGAATACCATTAGCCAATCTATTACTTTGAGCTTGGGGTAGATTGCAGCCATCCGATCTCTTACCCTGAGCCTGGGGCAAATCACCACTCGATCTTTTTCCTCAAACCTGAGGCAGATCACCATCAGCCAGTCTCTTACCCCGATCATGGGGGAAGATGGCAATCATTTGAAGTGATAAAGTGGTTACCTTCCTGATAGGATACAGATAAGTGAACCAGATCCGTCTTCTTGATAAGAAACAGAGAAGTGGATTAAAATAAGTGATGTGGTCATCTTCCTGATGAGACACCGAGAAGTGGACCAAATCAATAACATCCGACCATCGAAGTTGCAGTAGATCGGGTCAAAATAACGAATCTTTATCTCTCTGAAGTTGTAGTAAGAGCAAGATGAAGCCTCGACATCCAATCCTATTCAAGCATGCAGCAAAATTGGATAACGGATCTCACTCTCCCTGCAGTCATAGTGGAGTGGAATGGAACTACAAGTCAAGTGCTGTCATTTTGAAGTAGTCGATAGTGAAGCCGAAATTCAACAGGATTGGACAAAATTGGTCTTCTTTTGGTCTTTGCTCCCTTCCTGTTACACAGCAACGAGCAAAGAGGGGCAGCTGTTGAAGCCCAATTTTGACCGGGTCCAAACTTTGGATTAAACTTTTAAATTAAGTTTAAATTGATTTTAAATTTATTTCTGAATTTAAATTTGAACTTAAACTTGTTTTAAATTTAAATTTAGTTTAGATTTAAAATGGTTTTAAATTTTAACTAAATTTGAAATGTCCAAATACAAGCTCGATTGGGCCCAAATACAAAGTCCAAGCCCAATGCCCAATTACAAATGGCCCAAATTGCCTAAACCTGAACCCTATACAAATGACCCAATTCGACTAAACCCATTACACTAATGACCCAAGCCCAAGCACTAAACAGGCCCAAACCAACTAACCTAAAATACCCTAAGCCTAATCTGCTACAAGTTGCATTGTTGTTGCCTCCCTCCTAGCCAACCAAAGGGCGCCACGTCAGCACTACCAGCTCCAACTTGGACTGCCACCGCCACTGCTACAGCCTCCGCAGCTGCACCTGCAAAAGAAGAACAAGACAGGTCTTTAATGCTTGCAATGATCATAATACTGGTTATAAAAACCAGATTCAAAGAGTTTGTAGGGGATTTGGATTTTTTGTAAGGCATCCAACATCAATACATAGACAATTGTTTTTTGGCTGAACACTAAAGATTAATACAAAGCATCCGAATAGATATACAAAGCAATTAATACCTGCATTCAAAACAGATTTCCAAATAGCAATATCCTCAAGATAGAACGAGAAGGGAAGAGCGAGTTTTTTACCTGACGTTTGCCCTGGACGACGGTCGGACGGCGCGTGTGAGGACCACCAATGGCGGCGTGTGGCGAAGGGACGACGACGCACCAGACCGGAGCGTGATCAGATTTGGAGAGGGGCCAGAGAGCTATTTGGAGATTTTTTTGAAGTTTTTTTGTAAAAAGGAAAAAGGAAATGAAATATTTTCAAAGGGTTTTGGGTATACATACCCTTACCAAAACGATAGTGTTTTGGTATGGGTGTTTAAACCCAAAACGACGCCGTTTCTTTAAAAATGACCCATGACTCGTCCGAGCCGACCCGCTCTAGCTAGGATCCGCGTGTTTTTGATTAAAGGGATATTTGTGCATTTGGTCCTTCCGTATTTTTTGATTATTTCAATTTCGTCCTTTTTATATTTTTAATTAATTGTAAATTCACCCAATAATTTTATCTTTTGTTCAATTTAATCCCTTGACCTTTTGAAAGCCCCAAAAGCTACCACGTGTCAATATTTTGGTTTATTTATGTAATTAGTCATTCCCCTTTTATTTTTGTTTCAATTTTGCCTTTAAATCAAGTTTTGTTTTAGTACAAATTGGCCCAAAAATTTTAAATGATTTTCAAATCAATCCTTTGACTTCAAGATGCCTGGCAGGCTCCCACATGTCACTTATTTTTGGTTTTATTACCCTAAAGGTCCTTAAACTGTCCAAAATTACATTTTTACCCTTGAACTTTCAAAAATTCCATTTTTGACCTCGATTTTTCTAAAAATCACCATTTTACCCCTGAACTTTCCAAAATTCCATTTTTAACCTTGATTTTTCCAAAAATGACCATTTTACTCCCGAACTTCCAAAAATTCCATTTTTGACCTGATCCTTCCAAAAAGTACCATTTTACCCCCGAATATCTAAAAATTTTGTTTTTGACCCCTAGCTTTCCTAAATTATCATTTTGCCCTCGAGTATCCGAAAATCACATTTTTAACTCCGATTGCTTTATTTTTTTCTTCATCAATATTTGTATTTAAATTTTAATTATTATGCATTCATATTTCAGGTTTTTGATTTTCGTATATCATTTATCTGCTTAATTAATTTGCTTTGTGTTATTTAATCTCCATTATTAACTGTTCATTCGCATTTAAAAATTACACGTTTATTTTCAAAATAGTGGGACTTCCAAACAAAAATCGATTTCTTTTAAACGCAACTCATGCATTCAAGGATCGTATTTTAAACTTTATTCGAGTTTTTTTAAATTTTACAAATCAAGACCCGAAAGTAATCAATGTGGTACCAATTTTGGGCGTATGAGGGTGCTAACCCTTCCTCATGCGTAACCGACTGCCGAACTTGTTTTCTGGATTGTGAAGACCAAAATATTTTTCAAAATGGATTTTAAACGTTTTGTGGTGATCCAATCACACCAAATAAAGGATTGGTGGCACTCCCATTTTCCAATTTTAAAATAATTTTCGAAACACGTTTTCAAAAAATGGTTTCGACATTGAGCTCATATGTAATAAAAATTAAACCTAAAACCCGAACCCAATATGATTTAAACTTGAATTAAAAGTCCGAAACTCGTAACTCCCGTCATAATCACGTCCAGAAATTCTACTTGCGCAGCCTTTATTAAAAAGATCATAACTTGAGCTCCCGAACTTGAAATCGAGTGATTTAAAGTGCATTTCGAAGAAAAGAGATAGATCTTTGAAATCATGCAGACATCTCAACCCATAAATTCCTGGATCTCATCCAAAAATTCATCGCAAGCCTACTGATTTCCCAACTTGAAAATTGGCAGCTTCGATTTCTTGGATCAAGATTTCCAAGATTTGAAATCTTGATTTTCTTGATTCTTGAAATTGTTTGGAATGGAAAAATTGGATCAAGATTCGGTTTCTTGATTTTCTTGAAAACAAGAAAGTGAATCTTGATTTTCTTTTTCGGTCGTGTGCGTATCTAGGGCCTTGGTAACGAAGTCTTGGATGGTCCCGTTCAATCTTTCTTAAATTTGCTTGGCCTTCGACCTCATTATTTGGCCTTGAGAAACTTTGATCCCATCACATTAATAAGCTTGAATTTGGTCCTTGCGATTCGTATCATTCCCTACTTCCTCAAGAAGATTCATCCTCGAATCTTTAGCTCTCTCTCCTAGAAGTAAATGTGTCGATTGATGGTAGAGTAATGTAATTGGAAGTCCGCCAATGGATCTTTAAAATCCTGTAACAAGGAAACACCACTAAACAAATTCAAGTTATGGCTAATTAAAACATAATCATTCCTCACTTTTGTATGCATATCTTCTTGTTTTTCTTTTTCTTTTTCCTTTTGAGAACTTTCCAATTTTACCTCATATGGATTTTCACTCACCAAATTTGGACCATCAAGTAGACTTTTATCACTTAAAATCTCTTTTCTCTCGACCTTTTCACATATTTTTTCCTCACTTCCCATATCCCCCTCATAAGTATTTTTAATATTCGATTCAGTATAAGGCATCTCAGTAAGAGAACATGACGTTTCTACTTCATTTATAGATTCAAGGGAAAATTTCTCATTATCATCTTTTTTGGTTCACAAAGTTCGCCATCACAACAAATCTTTTTTTCACTAGAGTAAGAGTCAACAAAAGGCACAAAGTCATACTTACTTTCTTCTCTAGTTGGATATTAGATTGGACATCAAAAACTCTCATGATCTTTTGAACTACACCAATAACATTACTCAAAATGTGAGAGATCACTTGGAATCCTCCTTTCTTTTGGCCATCTCTTCGTGATGTACTCATCAACTGATCTACTTCCTTGACCAAGTCGTCGAAGTCTGGTTTTGACCTCCTTATAATAATGTGTAAGAATAAAGCGTTTTCACATAACTTGTTTTAACTCATCCCATGTGGTAATTTCTCTCTCGTAGTTTCGTTGGTAACTTATACCAAGTTGAGTCCACCAACTCAACGCATAGTTTGAAAACTCAAGGGTCACCAATGGAACTTTCTCATCTTCTGGGCATTTATAGTAATAAAACATAAGCTCTATTTTTTATTCCCACTCACAGTATGCTTCAGGATCATTCTTTCCACGAAATTGAGGAATTGTGAACTTCAGCTTTGCGAACGAAAGCTGCCCGTGATCATTGGGAACCAAAGGATCTTCATCCACACGAAGGACACGTCTAGCTTGATGTCTATGAGCACGAGGTTGTTCCACCCCATCATCATAATTAGCACCCAAATGTTGTGTCCTTTGCTTAGTTCACGACTGATTTAAGTTATTGCTCATTGTCTAAAATACAGCACTCAAATGTCTTTGTTTTGCCGCTTGATGGTCTAGTTTTTGTGTCAACTGATTGAACATGGTTTCGATCTTGTTAGTGATGTCGTGGAGATCTAACTTTTTTGCGACACCAGTAAGATTTTTGATGTTAACTAACGGTTTGTTACTCTGGTCATCACTCCCTTTTCTACTATGAGACATTGTGACAAATCTGGAAAAAAGACACAGCACCCAGAAAAGAAAAAATTAAACAAACCTCACCGTTATGCAGTCAAAAAGAAAAATTAAATTCTCAATGAGGTAATAATTAATCTTATGAGTCCTTCAGAAGTATTAATTCAATCAACCAGGATGTATTAGAATTAAACTAACAAAGTAATCCTAATGGCACTATAGTCAAAAATCAGCTAGACACCAAAGAATTGTGTTGCACAGAGGAAGGAAGGTGCAATGTTCGTTAACCTACTAACACAAGAAAGAAGAAAGTGTTATAATGTGTAAAGAAACAATAAAAAGAAAAATCAAATTAAAACCTAAAACTAAGAATCAATAAAATTGCAAAAACCCGAAAAACTGTGAAGCAACTTGACAAACTTCGTTCGAGGTGTTCTCGATTTCCAAAAATCACGAAATTTAAACTGGAGCCTCTCCAAATAATTTTTTTTGATCTACAAATTTTTGGCACAAAATTCAACCCACGGAACTTTTTTTCTTTTTCTCGTATTTTTCATTTTTCTCAACTTTTTTTATCACTTTTTTGTGGGAAATATTTTTTATACTGTAATATAGTGCCAAGAATCAGTATATAAAATTTTAGAACAATTGAAAAATGTTTACCCACTCAAAAATATTTTTTCTTGAAAAAAAATTACTAGGTAAAAATTGGTTGTTGGCTGCTTGTAATGGAAATCAGTGTAGAAAGCAACAAAGAACACCAAAAACGCCTAAAATCTGATACCAAATGATACGAGACGAAAGTGGAAGAGGATCGTAAAGTTTTCAAGTCGTGGATCTATCCTAAAACTCTAGACAAATGTAATCTTGGACCTCAAGAAATCGTCCTAACAAAATCTGGAAAATAAAAACACAAACATATTCGTTAGAAGTGATTTAAAAGATGAAAGCAAACTGTTTGGGCAAGAATGATTGAAACATTAAGAAAAGATTGAATCTCCTAATTTTTTATGTGTTTCTTGATGGATCAAGGTAGGAGAACGTCCCTCTTGAAGCAATTTCAACCTAGAACGAAAAACAACTAAATCAGCAACCCAAAATAGCAAGAAATAAACTAGATCAAACAAGAACGATAAATTAAAGATAGAAAAGAGAAGATAATGTCCTAAGAAGCCTTGGAAATGATAAGAATCCACAACTCCCTTCAATGGCTCTAATTTCCCCTCCAAGAAAGAGATCTTGGCAACAAAAAACTTAAATTTCATTCCCACAACCTGAAAGATTGCTAAAACAACTTCTAAAAAAAAAACTCAAGAGTAATTCTTAAAGAAAAACTCAAAGAGAATTATTATTAACTCAAAAGAATCAAAATCAAGTCTTCTTTGTTTACAATTCCAAGGCCTATATATAGGCAAGCTAAATAAATCTAAATAAAACTCTTAATTAAACTAGAACTCTAACTAATTTAAACAAGAAGTAGTTTTAAACTAAACTTTCTTGTTGACATAAGACTCCTAAAAACTTAAACTACTTAATAATTATTCAAAATTCGGAATAAAAGTAACAATAATAAAGCTGATAATACAATATTGGGCTCATATATAATAAAAATTAAACCTAAAACCTGAACCCAATATGATTTAAACTCTCAAATTAAAAGCCCGAAACTCGTAATTCCCGTCATAATCACGTCTAAAAATTCTACTCGCGCAGTCTTTATTAAAACGATCATAACTTGAGCTCCCGAACTTGAAATCTAGTGATTCAAAGTGAATTTCGAAGATAAGAGATAGATCTTCGAAATTATGCAGACATCTCAATCCATAAATTCCTGGATCCCATCCAAAAGTCGTCACAAGCCTGCTGATTTCCTCAACTTGAAAATTGGCAGCTTCGGTTTCTTGGACCAAGATTTCCAAGATTTGAAATCTTGATTTTCTTGATTCTTGAAATTGTTTGGAATGGAAAAATTGGACCAAGATACAGTTTTTTGATTTTCTTGAAAATAAGAAAGTGAATCTTGATTTTCTTTTTCAGCCGTGTGCGCATCTAGGGCCTTGGTAACGAAGTCTTGGATGGTCTCGTTGAATCTTGCTTGAATTTGCTTGACCTTCAACCTCATTATTGGGTCTTGGTAAACTTTGATCTCATCACATTCATAAGCTTGAATTTGGTCCTTACGATTCGTATCAATTCCACTATAACTTCAGGGAGATTGAGATTCGCTACTATAGTTTTAATCTGATCCACTGCAACTTCAGGGATATAGGATTTGGTGTTGTAACTTTACTCCATTCCACTACAACTTTAGGGAGATTGAGATCTGCTACTGTTAGTTTTAATCTGATCCACTACAAGTTCAGGGATATAGGATTTGGTGTTGTAGCTTCACTCCATTCCACTGCAACTTCAGGAATATAGGAGTTGTTGTTTTATTGATCTATCACGCCATTCTTTAGGGAATAAGACCTATAGAATCTGTTCCATAAGCCTCTATCTAGGCCAAGCAATTAGGATGCCATGATTGAAATGAATCAAATGCTCCTAACTGGATGGGTATGAATGATATTGGTATGAAAACAAAATGTCATATTTTAGAATGATTTTGATTTTTAGTCCTTAGGTCAACATTGTTCGTCGTTTGCCTAAGTTCTATCACTAATGTGTTACCACAGCTTCCTTCTAGGTCTGGCATCTTCGACATGAAACCTAAAGAGTTAGTCATAATTTGAACTATTTGCTTCAGGACCCCTCCAACCCTCGGATTTGGTTATTTCCAACTAGTGGTCCTATTTCAGGTCCTTATACTATTTAGAATTTTTCCAAAACAATATGCAGAAATCCTTTTATACCTTATATCATCATTAGTCCATTAACCGTTATTTCAATGTAAAAATGCTTGAATAGTGTTGTAAAGTGGATAAAATTGAATTTTATTGGAGGTAAAGCTCAAATGAAGGAAATGAATGAAAAAATTAAAAATGACAAATATTAGTCAAAAATTGCTAAACACAAGGTGAGAATAAAATGAAATTAGGTGCCCCAGATATCAAAGTGCAAGCTTCGATGAGCAAACTTGATAAGGACCATTCTGAGCCTGATATGTGTCCATGAAACCTGGAGTACTTCGTCAATGCCCCAAGTTGTAAAATTCCTCCACCTTGTTACTTGTGAGAGAGAAGACCATTTCATGCCCATTTTTTTAATCCAAATTTGAGTCGCCCTTTCGAGTTTTCGACTCAAATCTCCTTAGGCTTCGAGATGCCATTTATGGGTTTTCATCTCGACCTCTCTTTTTCTTTTTCTTTTTCATTTTGTTCTTTTCTCTTTTTTTGTTGAAATACTTTTTCACCGAATCCGAGCTCACGAGGTTGGGCAGATCTTTGTTGTCCATCTCGATTAGAATCAGAGCTCCTTCAAAAAAAGTTTTTTTACCACCACATAAGGTCCTTCCCAACTCAGAATCCATTTTCCTCGAAAGTCCTTTTGTATAGGGAGGATTTTTTCAAAACCAAATCTCCCTCATGAAAATCTTTAGGGCTGACCTTTTGTAATAAGCTCGCATCATTCGCTTTTGGTACATCTAACCATGTCGGATAGTTTTAGCCTCCTTTCCTCAATCAAGTTTAACTGATCATATTCAAATTGGATCCATTTGCTTCATCCAAATTCACTTCTGCCAAAATTCGGAGGGATGGAATCTCGACTTCAATTGGTAAAATTGCCTCCATTCCATAAACCAATAAGAAGGCTGTTGCCTCGGTAGAAGTTCTGATAGACGTTCAATAAGCATAGAGAGCAAATTGTAATTTATCATGCCAATCTTTGTAGGTCTCTGTCATTTTCCCAATGATCTTCTTTATATTCTTATTAGTCGCCTCCAGTTCCCCATTCATTTTTGGACGATATGGTACAGAATTATGATGCTTGATCTTGAACTGACTACAGACCTCTACTATTGAGTTGTTGTTCAAATTCAAAGAGTTATTAGATATGATCCTTTTTGGCATTCCATATCGACATATAATCTCTTTCTTCAAAAATTTGCTCACTGCCAATTTTGTGACATTGGCATAGGAAGTAGCTTCTACCACTTGGTGAAGTAATAAATTACCACAAATATGAATCGATGCCCATATGAAGCCTTTGGCGAAATTGGCCCAATGACGTCCATGCTCCATATAGAAAAAGGCCATGGAGAAGTCATGACGTGAAGAGGTGAAGGAGATACATAGATTTTTTCTTCATAAATTTGGCATTTATGACATCTCTTGCCATAACTGATGCAATTTCTTTCCATGGTGGACCAATAATATCCAAATCTCATGATTTTCCTGGCCATTGTAAAACCATTGGTATGTGTTCTGCAAATGCCCTCATGGATTTCTTCTAGAATTTTCTTGGTCTCAGCGTCCACACATCTTAGTAAGACCTGATTCTTTCCTCTCTTGTATAGGATTTCTCCATCTATGACATACTCATTTGCCAGCCTTCTTAGAATCCTTTTATCATTCTTAGTTGCTTGCGTAGGGTATTTGACCACTTAGAGGAAACCGATGTAAAACTCTTTTTTTTGTTTCAAGATGCCCTTTGTGGGTTTTCATCTCGACCTTTTTTTTACCTCTTTTTTAATAGCACGTCAAGTCTCATTCTTTGAAGTTTCTATTGAACCAGATTGCATTCTTCCTTTATAGGGAGCCTATGTGTTACGACATCAGTACTTAACCCCGGCATATCTTGATAGGACCATGTGAAGACATCTTTGAATTCTTGAAGCAGCTCTATGAGATCTCGCCATGTTTCTACAGAGATACATGTCCTAATTTTCACCTCTTTCTTGTCAGTTTCATCCCTCAAACTCATAATTTCCACTAACTCTTTGTGAGGTAATATTTGTTTTTCATCTTGCTCGACCATCTGTGGCAGATCGAGAGATAAGTTATATTCTTGATCATCTTCAAAGTCTTAAGGTTCTTCTAGACACATATTCTTCTCAAAAGGAGGCTCTGAGTCAGCAGTAGTGTCACTCATATCATTGATTTCAAGGGACTCGACATAGGGACAAGAGGAAATCCAAAGAACAAATGAATTTATGAATGATTAATTGTATGTTATGAACATGACTGAAAAGAATAGTAAGATGTTTGCCAAATGAGACACAAAAATATGCATCATTTTCATTGAAATAAAAGATAGTGGTTATGTGGCCTCTTACAAAAGGATCCCTACTACTCTCGGGCTTAAAGCAATAGGTATATTTTGAACATTACTCTAAAAAAAGTCCTAAAAACTACAGGAAGCTCCTCTACGGTCCAGTTATTTAGAACACTTCCAAGGGTGTAAGGATAGATTCTCGATAGGGTCCCCTCTTCATTCCCCTTATAGTATTGATTATCTTGATTTCTCTCAGTTTTCGTTTAGAGTTGATAACACCCCCTGACACGAATGTTTAGGATTTTTTTTATAATTTAATGCATGTAATGAAATGCAATGCTAATGAATGGTAAAATGCATGCAAAAAAGCCACTGATTCTAGTTCAATTCCATTAGAACAACTTTACTAGAAAACAAGTTTCTTTACATAAGGTAGATACATATATGGTTGTGCCTTAATGCTCAAAGCCTTAATCTTCCTAAGAAGCTAAGCTATTTTTTTCCCCGATTCGACTCTGATTTCAGGCTTAAAATGTTGGCTTGAATAGCTAGGGCCTACAAGTGGTCAGCCACAAATTCTCTCAATGGTGAGTAGTCTTCGGAGAACACTTGATAGGAGACCTTTTCTATCTTTCAAAAGTGGTTACGAAACCAAACTAACAAGAGTTGTGCACAACCAATGAACTTTCCTTCACCCTCTCTTTGACAAGCATTTAATGACCTAAAGGTTTCGACTAAGATTGCTAGAACGAGAGTGACCCTCTTATCAAGTCAGTCAAACAAATCTGCGATCGTGTCCTCTACATGCCCCAACGCTTTAGGGAAGATGACTAACTCATACATGTTTAAGGCGAAGATATCGACATTTTCTCTTGCATGTGGGTGTATTAAGTCTTGTAGGCTCTTCCATTCTATGCACTTGTTATCCCCTTTACCTTAGTCCGAGCTACAACCCATTGCTCACTCATCCCAATTATGTTCATCAATCTCTTGAGAAAAGTTGGGACACTGACGGCTCCAAAGTAAGCCTTATCAACCTGAATCCTCGAGCAACGAAACAAATTTAGTGTACTCTTCTACCGTGGGTACCATGTCTACTTTACCAAGATAGAAACCATTGTAAGCAGGATTCCAACACTGTGTGAGAGCTCGGAATAGATGCTTATCCACCTTGAAATCGAGTAGGTAAGGCAAATCACTATATTCACGGTGGAACACCTATCTCGTTTCATCATCCCACTGATCCAATATTTCTTTCAGCCCTTGTAGATTATTCTAGGTTACATTAATCCAGGTGTAATCCCGTAACTTTGACATATACCCCTCTGACAGGCTATCACCTTTCTCTTGTTGCCTTTTCTTTGACCATATACGCACAATCATATTGTCCTCCACTTTATCAAGAAACTCATTTTCCATAGTAAGTTCCCTATTTAGTAATTAAACACGAATAACACCTCTTTTAAAATGAAAATGCAATGCAACCAAAATCAAAACAAAAATGAAGTAAGTCAGTATGATCAGTACAAGAATAGAACTTGAAAACAAATTGCAATTAAAGCAAAGAACAAAGATTACAAGTGTATCTCTTTTACATCCTATTCAAGTAACCACTAAAGGTTCGACATGGTTCTACTTAGGGTAAGCTCTTAGGGCTCATTACATGTAGTTGGGTCCTAAAGTAAACGAACTTGAACCGACAAATTCCTCAATCCTCACTCATTATAGGCTCATACGAATCGAGTTCAGTTTAGGGGGATACATTTCCCATATATTTGCACGGAAGTGAAAACTTCACGAAAACATTGGTATGAATATATCTCGAAAGCGATCCACTATCTTGCACAAAGGTGAAGACCTCGCGAAGGAGTAGTTTCTCCCTTTCACTTAAGAAGATGTAGTAGAACAATTATGCAATGCATGTGAAAAAATAAACCTATGTCCTAACAATATTAACACAATCATTAGTAACAAAGCAATATATGCTCGTGGCTTGACTCTCTTATTGTCCCTAGTGGAGTCGTTTAGCTGTTGACACCTCTCTTTTTTCAAAGTCTCGACTTTTATTTTAAAAAAACGAAAATGGAGTCGTCACCAATCTTTTTTAATTAGGTGTGATTGGATCACCTCGAAATTCAATCATTTTAAAATGATAATTTTTCTTTTCGGTCTACAAAATAAAAAAAAGGGTTCGGGAGCCAATTATGAATGAGGAAGGATTAGCACCCTCATAAAGTCCAAAATTGGTACCTTGTTGATTACTTAGTGTCTTAGCGCTGGAAATCGAGAATTCTAGAGGCATTTAAAATGTGATTCTTAAATGGTGTTATTTGATGATATTAAAAAAATATTGCTATCCAAATTAAATTTTACTTTGAATCAATCGAGAAGGAAAGTCAAATCCCGTAAGTTAGGGGCACAACATCTCGAATCCTTGAAAATAAAGAACACTTATCGGCTAATTATTACCCACATCTTATATGTTTTTTATTTTTTAAATAGGATATTCAATTACATCGGTTCAAGGAGAAAATCGTACCCCGTAAGTTGGAGCACAATTTCTTGAGTTCCCTAAGTAAAGAACATTGCCTCGATTTTGAAAATTGCTTATATATTACGCGAAAAATCGAATACAACATTTTAAAGACATGCGATTGATTTATTTGAGTATTATACAAAAATGGATGAAGATATGTAAGTGTAATATACAATACAATAACAAAAATAAATAAAATAGTCACATAAAAAATAAAATAAAATAACATTATAATGAAATAACAAGTAATAAATAAAATGATAGTAAAAAAATAATCATAACAATGATAGTAATGGCAAAAATATAATAAAATAGCATGTTAATAAAATAAAAAATAAATCATGAATACTAAAGTAAAAATAAAACACAAAGGACTACAATATAGATTACAAAATTTAAGGGATCTAAATCTAAACGATATAGATTAAATATACTAAAACAAACAAATAAATAATAAATAAAATAAATAAAAGATAAATATGTAAAATATATATAAAAAAAAAGATGAAAGACCAAATTGGAAAGTAAAGAAAATTAAAGTGCCCAAATGAAAGAAAACACAAGAAGAACAATTAAAGGATCAAATTGAAACTTAAACAAAATATAAGGTAGAAATTAGAAAAAATGAAATAAGGGTTAAATTGAAACACGTGAAAATCATAGGGACTAAAAGGGATATTATCCCAGTCCTAATACACGTGTCACCCTTAAAAAGTCAATTGTTAGTCAAAGGACCAAATTGTAAAATAGGTAAAATCCATGGGGCAAAATTAAAATGAAATAAAATATGATAAAAGGACAAAATTAAAAATAGACACAAAAGCAGAGGGACCTGAGCAGCAAATGCCCCATCCTTAGTACACGTGTCACTCCCCAAAGGGGTCATAGTGACTCAAGGGACTAAATTGTAAAAGAACAGAATATAAGCGATAAAATTAAAATAAACAAAAAATATCATAGGACGAAATTGAAAAGGGGTAAAAAAGCGAAAGGGCTAAAGTGGCAAATAGGCCCTCTCTTGAAAACATGCGGATCTTAAGGGGGATTTAGGTCGGGTCATTAGCTAAACGGTGTCGCTTTGGGACACTTTAAGCCACATCAAAACGGCGTCGTTTCATAGAGCCTATATAAGTCAAAATTTAAAAAAAAATATATCATTTTCCTTTGTTATCTAAAAAAAAAACTTTTCCCTCTTCTATTTTTCTCTCAAAAGCTTTCATGTCCGATCATGGGGTTCGACAAGCCTTCGCCGTGGGCCACCAATCATCGACGACGGAGACCACCGCCTTGGTGGTCGAAGACCCCAAAAAAACCTTTTCGAGCCTCTCGATTCCCCAAATCCAGATCTGAGGTTAAAATCCCAAAAATCCAATCCAAAATCCCAAAAATGAGTAAAATACCCTTCTGTTTCCTTAGGGTTTTTTCTAAGAAAAAAAAACAAAACCTTCGTTTCCCCTCCATCGAAGCCCCTACACCAACATCAAAATATTCAGAGGGCTTTCACATGAATATGAAGCGTCATTAGGTAAAAATATAGATTTTTTATATTTTTTAAGAAACTATAAGGAAATAAAAAGATCCCTTTTAACTTTTTTTTCTTTTTGATTTCTTCGTAAAAGATTTACAGAGATAGATGAAGGCTTTTATAGTCGAAATAAAATTATTATTTTTTTGCTTTTTTCTTTTCCCTTTCTTTTTCTTTGTTTTCTGTTTGTTTCTCTCTACTTGCAGGTTTCATGGTAATGTCACGCACGTGGTGGCAGAGCCCGTAAACCTCGGGCGTTGGACCACGTGCCTGTTGACATGGCAGGTAGCAATGCTGGAGGATGGGATTAGGATTAGGGTTTCTTTGTTATTTTAGGTTTTTGGGCTTGTGGGCTTTCGGGTATTGGGCTTAGGGTTTGTAATTGGGTCATTTGAGTTTTGTTTTGTAAAATGGATTGAATTTATTTTATAAAAATGAACCTTTGAATTAAAATATTTTCTTATTTCGGGCTGGAAAAATTTGGGTCTCTACACCTGTATTCGATCACATATGCATTTTCATACCATGTATACTGTTCTATTACATAACAATCATTTATCACATTTCACTTTACAATTTAATACATATATCATTACTAGATCATAATCACAAATATAATCCAATTCATCATCAAATCACATGTACTACTTACCATACAACATATTTTTATCCATTTACCATTCCACATAACATAATTCAAGTATTTCATGCTATTTTTCATTTTAGTCCTATATTTCGATATCCTACATCAAACTCAATCAAAACAATTCATAATATCACTATGTACTTGCCTCAATGATCAATCAAGCAATTAACATATATATAAGCAATTAAATCTATCCCGAATCATAAAAGTACAAACCGATGTTTTGTGCGTCACTCGTTGACGATTTTCGCTTTTTCTTTCCTTCTCGGTGGTTTGGTGTCGTCGTTAGCTATGAATAATCACAAAACATATTATACAATAAAATTCAAGCAAATTCATAATTAATTATCAAGTTACACATATTTTACAATTTATTCAATTTAATCTCTAAAACCAAGACAAGCAAAACTTTTAATTTAGAGCTTCAGACTAAAATTCGATTTCACCATAAATCATTAGGGACCTTCTATTTTCTATCCCTACCAATATTTTATAACAATTTTTCATTTTATTCAATTTGGTCCCTAAGGCACGAAACTAGCAATTAAGCTTTACAATTTAGTCCTTTTCATATACTAAGCTTAATTTCTAACTATTTTGCACCAATCTCATCTAATTCTCAATAATGGTAACTTTTACAAACTTTAATATTTTCACAAATTGGTACATGGGCTAGCTAAATCAAACTCTCACGACCTCAAATCTATAAAAATCAATGAAAAATGACTAGAGACTTACTTTTAATTATGGGTTGAATGTTGAATAAAGCTTGAAAGCTTTCTCTCTTCTTCTAAAATGGTTTCGGTTGTCTTTAGAAAGAAGATGACAACTTTTTTCATCTTTTTCCCACTTAATTTGCTTATATACTTAGGTTTATTTTAATTTTTTTAATGAAATAGGTTTATTTTAATTAATTTTAGTTAATTAAATTATTTATAATTAATTAGGCAAATTTAATTAACTTAATCTTATGATAATTAACATCACATCCCACTAACATCTATCTCAATTTGGTCCGTTTTCTATTTTGGTCCTTTGAATAATTGTTATTTAAGTCCCCAAGCATTATTCTAATTAAAAATCTATAATGATTAAACTTTTACGGTTTAGTCGCTAAACCAAAATTACTTGCAATTTCGGCTAAACCGCTTAATCAAGTTTCAATTCATTGATAATCTAACTCCATAAATATCATTATTTAATATTTACGAACTCGGTTTATGAAAATGAGGTCTCAAAACCGTATTTTTTGACACCACTAAAAATCGGGTCACTACATACAAACAATCAAATATATAAATTATTAATAAAAATTAAAATTTGAATTTTTTCAATATTTTTAAATTTTCATAGTCTTTTAGGATTTTTAAATAATTATTAATATTTTTATAATTTTTAAATTTTTATAGTTTTTAACTTATCTAGAACGAATTGTCAAATGAACATGAACAATCATATGTCTAAGTTCATTTTAGAAGTAATATTAATTATTTTTTGTAATTCTTTTTAAAAAATAATTTTCTTGAAAAACATTTCTAAAAAGTTGTTGATGTGGCGTGGCATGCCAACATTCTTCCACATGTCTTCTATTGGTGGTTGTTGTTAGCCTGTCAATGCCTTTAACGGTCAGACAAGTCAACTAATGGTTTCTGTTAAGATAATACTCTAGTTGATTATTATTTTTCATTAAGGACAATAGGATGAATTTTTTTAATGGCTCAAATGATTTTTTTTATTAAAGCTTATTTTACCCTCAAACTAAAAAAATTTTAAAATAAGAAATGAAAAATAACATAAAGACATTACAAATAGACAAACATCTCAATACATACCAAAGTCATACAAGTTTATAATATTTTAAACATAAAAAAATACAAAATAGTTTTTTTTTTCGTTTTGTCTCGCTTTCTTCCCTTTATTTGTTTATTTATTTCTATTTCCCTTTCCAATCTCCTGTTTCTTCTTTACGCTAGCTAAACTGAAAAGGAAAAAAGTTTCAACATGTCTCATTAGCATGGGTAAGGACATTTACAGTGCCTATAGTGGTGGAGATAGAAAGATTTTTTAGGGGGTCAGAATTAAATATTATATTTTTACTATCGTAAAAATATAATTTCACTATTTTAAAAGTTTATATCTTTATAATTTTTAAAAGATTAAGTTAAATTTTTATTATTTTGAGAGGGTCAAAGTATAATTTTATCATTATTAATTTAAAATTTTATAAATTATAAAATACCTAAATAAAAAAATTTTCATTTTAAAAGGAACCGGGACCCCAGCCCTCACTAGCTCTGCCACTGAGTGCCTACTCATCTATTCTCACTTAATAGATATATGTAATAGATATTAGAAATGATTGTATGGTCTTTTAACTGGTTCTGGAGAAAGTTGGTAAAGTTACTTGCGACTTAGCTTAATCTTTATCGGAATGGTTTAAACGAGCAATGAGGCGCAGTTACACAGTCCCTCCTTATGTGATCTTGAAGAGCAATCTCCACAATACCATCCCTGAGGAATATGATTTGATACAATTAATGGATTACGAAAGTCAAGCTTGGGCCTACTTAAATGTCTATTAATTCATTATGAAACTTAGGATGCTGCCATAATCCATGGTCCTTTACAATTCCTAGATCCATATTTGGCATCAAAGACTGATTCATTTCTTTATTACCAATTTAGGTAGTTATTCTTGTGATGCCATGCAATTTCCCAGTACTTTAATTGATGCCTGTCTATTGAGCTTTTTCCATCTAAGAAGGCTACAAGTTTTCCCTTTTCACTGTGTCAACATTCTCCCACCGTACGTCCCAACAACATTATAAATATTTCAAGTAGAAGAAATGGTTAATGTTCTATCAATATTTTTCTTTTTTTCATACAGTTGAGGTTGTCTGGATAAACATCATCAAACACAGGTACACTTCTTCTTCTTCTTCTTCAGGATAAAGCCAATGGCATGTCAATGAATGTTGGATATAATTATAATGCTGCTTTGTTCTTGTTTGATTCAAACTCCATGGCTTGAATTTGGGTGCTAACCCAAAACAATGTGCATTTCCTTTTTCCACTCTGGGTTCTTTTTACATATTTATCATAGATAAAACTCTTTCTTTCCTTTTTCTTTAAACAAACTTATTAGCACTTTTTTTTGTAAAATTAATAATTTTAATTAATTAGTAAAATGTTTACACTCTCAGGATTAGTGTTTAAATAACAACTCCCTAACTTAAAAAAAAACAATATTTATTATACTTTAGAACTCAACAAATATGTATTGAAAATGAGACTTTGATTTAATTGAAAGGAAGAGACCTTAAAAGTGATCTAAAGATCAAATCAGAGCAAGTCTAAATTATATTCAAATTATTTTGTATTAAATAAAAGTCTTACATCAACTTGACCTCTTTTCTTCACCTAGCACTATTTTATCTTATATTTGCATCAATTAAAAATTATAAAAATTCAAAAAAAATTAAAAATCATAAATAAAAAATTATAATTATAAAATTTATGAAAAAAAAACTTATAAGTTAAAAAAGCCTTTAAGAAAATACAAAAAAATAATTAATTCCTGTTGTTAATTAAAATAATCTTTTATTATTCTCAGTTAATGATTTTCATATCACGTTGATCAATAAAATGAATTGATGGATTAATCAAATTATGACACATGACAGCTTTTAATTTATTCTAATTTTTTTAAAATGTTTAAAAAATCATATTAACTTATAAAAAATCAAAAAAATTATCAAAAATATAAAAAAATATTAAATATTTAAAAATATAAAAATTGATATAAACTTAAAAATTCTAATTAGTTAAATATATAATAAAAATATATAAAATTAATAAAGCATATTTATAATATTTAAAAATTTATAAAAAATATTAAAATTCTATAAAAATCATAAAAAGTATAAAAAGTATTAAAATTGATATAAACTTATAAAATTTATAAAAAATCATAAAAACTTGAATTGGACAAGATCATTCGGTTGAACCGATTAGACCGAAATTGGCAAGGGTATCACTTCAAAGGAACCCATTAGACCGGTTGATCTGAAAATCGAAAGGTTGAATCAATTTTTTATTTTTTAATGTTTTATTTAATTGAACTGGATAGACAGTCGAATTGGCAAATCGATAGTCTGATCGGTTTGACCGCTAACTCGATTTTGAAAACCTTGATTAGAATATTTCATTCTGACATATGCTAATAGTTGGATAATAAAATTTTGATTTCATAAAAATATTTTAAAAAAAATCGGTTAACCGCCCGATTTTCAAGTCAACAGGTCGAATGGCTTTTACCGGAGCAATACCCTTGTTGATTTCGGACTAATCAGTCTAGTTCAAGTTTCAATTATTTTTTTTATAATTTTTGAAGTTTATATCAATTTTAATATTTTTTATAATTTTTTTTACCATTTTTATTATTTTTAAGAATTTTAATAGGTTTTTTTATTTTAAATATTTTACATAAGTTTTATTAATTCTATAAAATTTTTGATAATTTATTAGAATTTATTATATTATATTTATTTTATTTTTATAATATTTATAAGTTTTTATTATATTTTATATTTTTAATAAGTTTGTATCAATTTTAATATTTTTATTTTTTATGGAAAAATATTAGATTAAATTATAAGTCGCCACATGTCACCATCTGATTGGTTCCTCAATTTATTTTAATTGTGAAACTTAGTTGGGTGAGAATTTAATACAATGACTTAATTGATTTTTTATATTTTCTTAAATGCTTTTTTGACATATGAAAAAAATATCTTCATAATTTTGGAAACTATAATTTTTATTTATGATTTTTAAATTTTAAAAAAATTAAATTATTTATCGACATGGATTTATGCCAAAATAGTGCCATCTTAACAATAAAAGATTGAGGTTCAATTTGCAAAAAAAAAAGGAGTCAAATTAAATAAAATGTAAACATAAAGAGCTACATTTGTTATTATATTTTATATATAAAACACCAAAATTTTGATACTTTATTTTCTTTATAATTTTTTATACACATAATAGAGAATGCGAACCACATTTCACACTTAAAAATTCTGTTTCTCGAAAAGTTTTCAATAATTTTTGAAAAGTGTGAACAATCTTTTGGGAGTTGGATTCATGGTAACAAATAGATTTAAATGTGAATTTATCTACTTTAAAAGGTGGATGAAAAAAAAACCCATATATGTGTTAATTGTATGATTTTAAAGCAATTTATTATTATTATTTTAAATAAAATTTAAGTAATTAATATTTTTTTCAGTATATTGATTCATTCTTTTTTTTTTTTGGTGAGAATATTGATTAATTCTTTTAAGATGTCATGTTTACTCTTTTTAAAGTGTAAATATGATAAATGAAATAATTTTAATTAAAATTATAGTTTTTTTCAATCTCAAAATGACTAATTATTAAATGTTAATTTTGTACAAAAATTTTAAAAGAATAAATATAATATATCTTAATAAATATACGAAATCAACCCAAACATCCACTAGAAAAATTGTAAAGCATTTAACATAGACTTGCATTAATTAAATTCAATTATAATTTAATTTAATAGCAATTAATATTGATTTTAAAATTAATTACTTTTGTATTGTATTTAATAAAGTCTTAGATGAACTTTACACTCTTTATTTAATTCGGACTCTTTTCTTGAGGTAACACTAATATTTATTATTTTTGTCACTTTAACTCTAATTTTTTTATCATTTTAATTTCAAATCTTTAAAATCTAATCAAATTGTTTTTTTTATAAAATTTTTGGCTAAATCGTAAAATTATAAAAATGATGTGACAATGCACATAACAGTCCACATCAACTTCATAAAATATCGAAAAATTTAATAAAAAATATTTTAAAAATCACAAATACATATAGATTGTCAAATTAATTTACAAGTCAATATTGTAAAAATTTTAACAATTTAGCTACCATTTTTATTAAAAATATATAATTTAACTAAATTTTAAAAGTTGAAAATTAAAATGATATAAAAATTAAAAAAAAATATAAACATTAATATTGTGCTAACAACATACACTAAAAAAAAAAAAATTGCATGAAACTGAAATATCAGATTATTTGTATTTTTTTTCCATAATTTAATGTCACATCAATTTTTTTTTTTATTCTCCTAAATTTCAGCATTTTATGTTGGATAAAAGTTGGTAGCAAAGAAAGAAAGAAAAAACAAAAATGAAACATCTAGAAAGAAAAGTATGAAAATGGCAGTTAGAGTTTCTGCACATAGAGGGAGGGCCAGGCAACCTTTTCTTTTTCCTTGTGCTTCTGCTTAACTCACCATCTGTTTCGGGTGCAACAAACGAGCAATTGACCTTAATTGCTTAGATTGGATCCATCAGCATCAATTTGATATTTTTGCAAAGCAAGCAACGATAACAACAGTCATTATGTTACTTACAAGTAAGTAGAATGAAGAATCCAAGTAGCAAAATCCAAGTTAATTGCTTCATTTTATGATGCATGTTGATTCCCTATTAGTATGCATGCTTTCTTGAAATGTGTTTCTCTCATTCATTCCCTTGCCTGTGCTAATTAACCATCTTTTTATTTTCAGTTGCTGCCTCTTTTCTCTATGTAGAGTTGAAGGAAGTGGTGTGGAAGAAGATATTCACAGAAATCATAGAACAGTTTTGGTATGAATGGGAAATCCGCTTGCTGGTTGTTCTCAGCCTTACTCTCCAGCTATTTCTGGTCATCTCCGGGCATTTTCGACAAAAATACGTAGGAAAAAATTTACCCTATGTTGCAATTTCCGTCTGGTTAGTGTATTTGTCAGCAGATTGGATAGCAACTCTTGTTCTCACCACGCTTCTTAAAGGAGACGATACCTTGGGAAATGAACTCACTGTGTTGTGGACACCCTTCCTTCTATGGCATCTTGGTAGTCCACATAACATTACAGCTTATTCCTTGGAAGACAATGATATTTGGTTAAGACACTTCTTTGGGTTTGTTTTCCAAGTTGCAGAGGCAATCTATATCTATGCAAAGTTCAAGTCGAAATCAAACTTTGCACTTAATGCCATGGCAATTCCAATATTTGTTGCTGGAGTTATCAAGTACGGGGAAAGGATATGGGCTCTAAGATGTGCTAGTGACAAACAGCTAGTCAATTCTTTTTTCTCAATTCCTGATGACAGGATTTATACAAAGGGGAAAGTTGTGAGAACAGGGCTGTCTAAAGAGATGATAGACAGTTTCTTTAAGAATAAAGCCGTGGTTCCCAAGGTGGAATTTCTTCGCCGTGCATTTTTATCATATAATATTTTCAAGCCTCTTTTCATGGACCTCCCATTCCGGCTTTCCAAGGATTTCCACGACAACAGGGTCTACATGGAATCCATGTCCCCTGAGGATGCATTTAAGTTTGTAGATGCTGAACTAAGTTTTGTGTATGATCTGTTCTTCACCAAGAACCCCATACAATACGAAAACCTCAAAGTGACTGCAGCTCTTCGAGGCTTCTGTTTTGCGTCTGCAATTTGTTCATTGTTTGCTTTCGCAGTGGTGGCCGGTAAGAATCACCATTCACCGGTCGACATTGGCATAACTTACTTGCTGCTGTTGGGAGCTATTTCTATGGATGTTTATTCATTTCTTATGCATGTTGTCTCGACCTGGGCGATGATCTTGGTCACCGTTCCTTATAATAAGGTGCATAAGATGTATGCTAGGATTGTAGCTTCTAGATTACACTGTATCAAAGCCAAGTCCGGAATAAGATCAATGGCGCAACATGATCTAATAAAGTACTGTGTGAAGGCCAAAACAAGTAGGTTCACTGCAGCCATTAGGCTTTTTGACACTGGCAACCTTTTGCAGAAGTATGGTCACACCAAATGGAAGCCAGTGAATCCTAGTTTTAAGAACTTTATCTATGATCATTTGCAAAAGAAACGTGATAGGTGCACAAAAGAAAAGGATCGAAACTTCTTCAAAAGCCGAAAAAATTTTACCAGGGACCTGCTTAACTTTGTTGCCTTTCGAGATCAACATGGTTTCTATAAACCGCCACACCACAAAGTTGGAGCACTGGTGGAGGGAGCTTGCTTTGCGGTGAGATTAAAGCGGTTGGCTGGAGAAATGCGATGGGATGTTGATGATAAATGGAAAATGATTAGCGAGGTGTGGATAGAGATGATGATTTATGCTGCTAGTCATTGTCCATGGAGGGAGCATGCTCAGCAGTTGAGGCATGGGGGAGAACTGCTCACTCACGTTGCCCTTATCATGGCACATTTTGGATTAAGCACTAAAGTAACCCTAGAAGCTGATTATGATTATGATTCTGACGCCTTCCCACCATTTGATCCTTAACTTTGATTATTTCATTTTAACTATATGTATCATTGCCTTTGCCTTAGGAACCGATGGCTTTTTTTTCTTTCTAATTTATCATATTATAATCCTGTCAAAGCACTTCAGAATTTCAAACATGCAATAAGAAGTCTTCACAAAATAAACTTGTCCATTATTAATTCAATCCACCATAATGCCAAAAACTATTACACCAAAATAACATTAAAATCACCTGGAATGCCCTGACAGCTGACATAACGTACGGTTGGAGAGGCAGTATGTGGAGGAGCAGCAGAAGATGCGTCACAATAGCCTCTAAGAACGTTTCCTTCCTCAGATGTGAAACCAAGGGAAGTAAGCATGGCAGGCCAACAGTTATGAGTAATAACCTGGAAGGCACGGCAACAGTCAAGGCGCCCGTTAACAAAGAAGAGAACGATCTCTCTTGTGCATGATTTCAGCTCATTTAGTGCTTTCCAGCACTCAACAAGGCCTCCTTCTCCACTAGATTCAAGCCTCGTAGTAAGGCTATGGCCTGCCTTGCTTCTGTATAGCTCCCTTACTGAAGTAGCATCATTAGCCAAGAAACACACAAGGACCACTACGAGAATCACACTTTTGAGAGCCATGACGTTAACATGAAAAGATGAAAAAGTGTGCTGATGGATGAGGATGAAGATGAAAAAGTGTGCTGATGGATGAGGATGAAGATGAAGTGAGCCTGGGTCTGCCAGGTTATTTATAGGAGAAATAGAGAGGAGCAACGAGAAGACCAAAAGTAAAGATGTTAGGAATACGGATTAATTAAGGGAAGATGATGAGTTTCTTCAAACTCAGTAACTGCAACTGGTGAAGTAACTTGCATGATGACCAAAACTGAGTCAAGTGGATGACACACACAACCACAGCCAGGTGAAAATAATTTTAGAGAGAAGTAGAACACTACATAGACTATTATATGCTTTATTCATTTTACACGCTAGCAGCGTACACAAGCTTCACTGGAATGATAAATCACAAAAGCAGACTATTTAAACCAAAATTGTAAGTTGCTTAGTCAACCAACAGCTCTGTGGAGAACAGTTGCAATCTGTGATTATATCAATAATTGATGAAATAAACCCAGTAAATATGAGAAAACAAATCATCTATTACCAAAGAAATTATTTGGTATTCTCTCAGTGAAATTTTTAAAGCAAGGTTAGGGATGATAATTATCCTATAAAAATATATTAAAATATTAAAAAATAAATATTTAAAATAAAAAAAACACAAACTTTCAAAACTGAAATAAATAAATTACACTTACCATATACTAATCCTAAATTAAAAAATTGTATAAATATATATTATCTTGAAAAACCCAACAAAAAAGTAAAAACAAAATAACACTTAGCATGAAAATTATTGAATATTATCTATTAAACTTTTGACACTTTTCAACATATAACATAATTTTACAGACAACAAAAATATATAAAATTTTGTCGGAAACAACTTACTTGCATATCAAAATTTACATAAACATATAATAAAATAAAATCAATTATAACAATAATACAAACACAATAAAAATAAAATAAATTGATTTGATTTGATTTAATTTAGAGATAAATTTTATATATTGGTAATATATATGGGATGAATTTGTATTTTATAAAAACCAAGCAAGATGGATTATAATTATAACGAAATAGATATATTTATTGTTAAAATTAAATGTCGACAATGAAGAAATATCACAAAGATAACGGAAAAAAAACACACAGATTTTACGTGGAAACCCTTTTGGGAAAAACCACGGGCAAAGGAGAAGAAGATTCACTAATGTCGAAAATCGAATAATTACAAGAGGAGATGACTATGCCTATTTATAGGTTGAAAAACCTTATTCCAATCAACAACTAATAGATGTAACGTAGTAAGGTTGAAACACCTTATTCTAATTAAAATAAAATAGATGATCTATTCTAATTAAAATAAAATAAAAGAAGTCTAGTTTATTTGGACTTTACTTTTATTTTATTTTACCACTGAATTTTATTTTAACAAGAATTCTAGTCACCCAATTCTAACAATCTCCACCTTGACAAGAATTCTCTACGAACAAGAACTCTCAACGAACAAGTTCTCCACCTCTTCCACAAAACCCCTTGAAGGGTATTCTTCAACAATGAACACCAACCAAGTCCAAGCAATAGTCAAACTTGGTTATGGGAAGTGACTTAGTCATCATATCTGCAGGATTTTCATGAGTACTAACTTTGCTCACAACAATATCTCCACGAGCAATAATATCACGCACAAAATGATACCGAACATCAATGTGCTTTGTTCTCTCATGAAACATTTGATCTTTTGTAAGGAAAATGACACTTTGATTGTCACAAAATATTGTACCAATCTGAAGATCTTTATTGAGTTCACCAAAGAGTCCTTTTAACCAAATAGCTTCTTTACAAGCCTCGGTAATCGCCATGTACTCAGCTTCAGTGGTAGACAAAGCAACTGTAGTTTGCAAAGTAGCTTTCCA
Organism: Gossypioides kirkii; assembly: GCA_005610355.1. Taxonomy (NCBI): domain Eukaryota; kingdom Viridiplantae; phylum Streptophyta; class Magnoliopsida; order Malvales; family Malvaceae; genus Gossypioides; species Gossypioides kirkii. The sequence continues at coordinate 21,846,020 of CP032253.1, forward strand.
ACTTATTGCACAACCCCCAATTGTAAAGAATACCTTGTAAGAGATCTTCTTCTATCTAGGTCTCTAACAAAATTAGCATTAACATACCAGCAAATATCAGTAGTGCCTCGTAAGTATCTCAAGATCCACTGAATTTCTTTCCAGTGTTCTTTACCGGGATTCGCCATGTATCTACTAACTACACTGACTGCATAAGATAAATTTGGACGTGAGCAAACCATAGCATGCATTAGAGAACCCACTACACTAAAATATGGAACACGTGACATGTAATCAATCTCATCATCTGATTGCGGAGACAAAGCCGATGAAAGTCTAAAGTGGGCTGCTAATGGAGTACTAATAGGTTTGGCACTCTACATATTGAACCTGCAAAGAACTTTCTCATGTACCCTTTCTGACTTAGGTACAACTTACATGCCTTTCTATCTCTAAGAATCTCCATCCCAAGCATCTTCTTTGCTGCTCCTAAATCTTTCATCTCAAATTCTTCACCAAGTTGGTCTTTAACCTTTCTTATCTCTACTTTATCTTTCGCTGCTATCAACATGTCATCAACATAAAGGAGTAGATACTTAAAAGAACCATCACCGTTTTTCTTAAAATAAACACAACTATCAAAACTGCTTCTTTTGAAATCATGGGTAGTCATAAAATAATCAAACCTCTTGTACCACTACCTTGGTGACTATTTCAAACCATAAAGGGACTTTTTCAACAAGCAAACATAGTCCTCATTTTTTCAGACTATAAAGCCCTCTGGTTGTTGCATGTAAATATCTTCCTCAAGTTTTCCATGCAAGAACACTGTTTTTACATCTAACTGATCAAGCTCCAAATCATTCATGGCCATAATACCAAGTAAGGCTTGAATTGAACTATGTTTCACAACTGGAGAAAATAGGTCTGTGAAGTCTACACCGGGAATCTGATTGTAACCTTTTGTAACAAGTCTTGCTTTATATTTGGGTTCTTCAATTCCTGGAATCCCTTCTTTCCTCTTGAATACCCATTTACAACAAACAACCTTTTTACCCTTTGGAAGCTTCACTAAGTCCCACGTATTATTCTTATGGAGTGATTCCATCTCTTCTTGCATGGAAATCATCCACTTTTCTGAGTCTTCACAGCTAACTGCATCAGAATAAGTAGATGGCTCTTGATTTGCATCAATATCTTCAGCCACGTTTAAAGCATAAGTTACTAGATCAGCCTCGGCGTACCTCTTCGGAGGTTTAATTTCTCTTCTAGGTCTGTTTTTGGCAATAGAATATTATGATGATGAAGTGACTATTCTGAACTTTTGTACTAACTTGAGAAGTTGACTCTATTGTAGATAATGGATCAATCTGAAACTCCACCTGCTTTTGTTGTTCTTTACTGGAAGAGTCTTTAAGAGATAAGTTAGGTAACATAGCAGTTTCATCAAAAACAACATCTTTGCTAATCACAACTTTTCTATTTTCAACACATCATAACTTATACCCTTTTACACCAGCTTTAAAACCAAGAAAAACACATTTAATGGATCTTGGTTCCAATTTTCCATTATCAACATGAGTATAAGCAGGACACCCAAAAATCTCTATATCAGAATAATCAGTAGGCTTACCAGACCATATCTCTTGTGGAGTCTTTTTCTCAATGGCAACGGATAGAGATCGGTTGATCAAAAATATGCAGTAGAGGCTGCTTCAGCCCAAAACGACTTCGGTAAATTAGCATTCGACAACATACATCGAACCTTCTCCATGATCGTTCTATTCATTCTTTCTACAACACCGTTTTGCTGTGGAGTATGACGAACTGTCATATGTCTCACGATCCCTTTTGATTTGTACAATTCATTAAACTCATTAGAACAGAACTCCAAGCCATTATCTGTGCGGAGGAGTTTTATCTATTTTCCTGTCTGTTTTTCAACCATAGTTTTCCAACACTTGAATGAGAAAAACACATCGCTTTTCTGCTTCAAAAAAATGTCCAAACTTTTCTGAAAAAATCATCAATAAGAATTAGCATATAGTTAGCTCCACCTCTCGAAGGCACTCTAGATGGTCCCTAAAGATCAGAATGAATATAATCCAATGTTTCGTTCGTGTTATGGATTCCTCTGGTGAATCGAACTCTCTTTTGCTTCCCAAAAATGCAATGCTCACAGAATTTCAGTTTGCTAATGCCTTGCCCATTAAGAAGTCCTTTTTTACTCAATTCTACCATGCCGTTTTCACTTATATGCCCTTGAAGCATATGCCATAGTCTAGTAATATCATCATCTGACAAGGAAGAGAAAGCGATTGCAGCATCACCAGTAATAGTTGAACCTTGCAAAACATATAATTTGGCAGTTGTAACAGCCCGATTTTCAGTGGTGTCAGAAATTATGGTTTTGGGACCACAACTCTGACGAGTCAGGTTGTAAATTTAGTTATTTTAAATGTTTCTGGTGATATATGCATCATATGAATTATGAGTTGAAAATAACATTGATTAGATAGTTAATTGAATAGAAAGGACTAAATCATAAAAAAGATAAAAGTATTGATGTTTAATTAGAAGGACCAAATGAGTAAATTAACCAAAGAAGAATTAGTTAGTGGAATGACATGTGTATTAAGTGAATATAGCATGATTAATAAGGTTAACAAAATGGTTAAATAAAGTTAATTATAAAAGTCATAAAAATTACAAGTTTGCCATTAGTATATATATGAAATTAAATTAAGAAAATGAAAAAAAAATCCTAATTTCTCACCTTCTTCTTCTTCATTCGACCAAGAGGAGAAAGTTAGGGTTTTTACACTTTCAAGCTTTAAGCTTTGATTTGGGTAAGCAAACCGTGATAGTTTTTAGTAATTTTTATGTTTTTGAGTCTGTATTAGCTTAATCTAGCTTATGCAAGGACTAATTTATGAATCTGTCAAATGTTAGAAAACTTTCCATTGTTGAAATTGCTTGTTCTTGAAAGCTTTTGATATATTTGAGTGTTTGATACTTGGGTTGAATCTTTTTGTAAAGTGATTTTTGATGAAATTAGGGTTTAAGGACTAAAATGTTAAATAGTAATATTATTGTACTTGTAAAATAAATCGATTTGCTTAGATGTATAAGACACTATGAGTATTCGACTGGTACGGGTTGAAGAGGAAATGGGTATTTTGCATGTTTTGTGTTGTAAGGACTAAATTGAATAAAAAGAAAAGGTTAGGGGTAAAATCATAATTTACCAAAAAAGGGTTTGATTGTGTGATTAATATGAAAATTGAATAATTTGTGAATGTAGACTATGACCGTGCCACCGATAATGGAAAGGGAAAATTAGCAGAATAGTCCCTAGAATCCATTCACAATTGAAATCCAGTCCGGTAAGTTCGTATGGTTAAATTTTAACTTAAATTGCTTATTCTTGTAAAATGACTATTGCAGTGAGATGAAGTGATAATCAAAATTGTGGAAGATAAGTGTGAATGAAATACGGAAGATAAACGAGTTCGAGTTATAAATGAAAGGGGTCCGTTGACTAAGTGTCATCGTGAGTAAATGAATCCTTTACGGATTAAAGTTCCGATGACTAAGTTTCATCGTGAGTAAGTGAATCCATGACGAATGAAAGGTCCGATGATAATATGTCATCATGAGTATTAAATGAAATGAGTTCCTATGCGGAACAAGGGTCCGATGACTTTGTGTTTTCGTGAGAAATAAATACGAGTGAAACCTACCCCAGATGCAAACAGTGTTCCAATCGATTAATTAGATTTTTACAACTCTTAAAGTTTGTTAAATCTATTTAACTTTACGTACTTACTAAGCCCTAAAGTGCTTACGTGTGAAATTGTATTTGTTTTCTATATTCACTTTTGCTGTTCGGAGATCGGATCATCTTGAAGCATCACACTATCCCAGAGTTGTTCGGTAGATTTTTACATCACTTGGTTAATGTGGCATGTACTAGGATGATGTTACCTTTTCTTTATACAATGAGTTTGTGAAAAACCTTGTTATGCTTGATGAAATGTTGGATGTAGTTCTAAGTACCTTGTATTGATATAAATTTTGTATTTGTGTTGTCTTGAATGCATAGATAAAGTTGTGCTTATGTGGAAAAAATGAACTTGTGTTTAATACAAATTCTAAAGATTTAGCTTACTTATTTCGGTAGAACCCATGTGTGTTCTGGTAGAAGTGCAGGGTAGGAGAGAGGTTGTATACTGACTTGAGTTGTATTGGTAATTAAATTGTGAGTATCGGTAGTTGTATGTATAAAAGCATTGGTAGTTTGCATGCTTGTACCGATAGAAGTTACAGGATGGAAATTTAGCTCTCTGGAGTTTTTTGTATCGGTAGATGCATGACTTGTATCGGTAGAAATTTCATTTGTATCGATAGAACTAGTACAGGTACTGGTAGAAATCTGGACAGTTTAAAATTATTCATTGAATTGACTACTACCGATACTTGACCTTCAGGTACCAGTAGAAGTCCCCAAAAATGTTAGAAATTACATTTTTACCCTTGACAAAATAATGTTATGTTTAGATATTGTTTGAATCGTGAGAAATGATTTTGAATTGAATAAAGATGTGAACAATCGGATATGTGTAAATGATGAATAGTATAAAACGAATAGATGACACCAGAATCCTAACCGACGATAATACTCAAGATTTTAGGTGTTATATTTAGTGGTATCAGAGCTTTTGATTTAGCCATTTCTTGGACTGAATGGTCATGTTTGATGATTTAAAAGTACATGTCATATTGATCCTGTGATAGTGTGATATAGATGAATCTGATCTAACTAAGATTTTTGCAGATAAATACAAGATAACTAACTCTGAAAAAAGAGGAAACTAATGAGATAAACAGCAATGCTCCGACTAATGATTCAGGAGCTAGCCATAGTGCATCAATATTACCAATGATAGAGAATGAAGCAAAAAATATGTTCTTCAGTTTAATGGGACTGTGGTTTACAAAATTCATTAGAAATAATCCGATGGTACCATCCCCTACACCTCCTATCACACAGCCAAGTGCCCGACCGGTAGCACCCTCAGAAAGACCTCCCTTACCTTCAGTGGTGGAATCGAGGTGTCGTATCCTTACAAATAGGGTTAGGAAACACGAAGCTAAAGACTTCTGAGGCAGTGTGGAAGGCGATCCTTCTAGAGCTAAATACTGGTTGGAAAATACGCTGAGAGTCTTGAATGAGATGACTTGTCCTGTTGAAGACTATGTAAGGTGTGTTGCGTCACTACTGAAGGACGAGGCTTATCACTGGTGAGCTATGGTCATGGCAATGATGCCGAAAAATGAAGTTACTTGGGACTTTTTCCAAACAGAGTTTAAGAAGAAATATGTCAGCAAATGATATTTGGATAAGAAGAAGAAAGAATTTTTAGAATTGAGGCAGGGAAATGAAATGGTGGTAGATTATGAACGAGAGTTTGTGCAGCTGAGCAAGTATACCAGAGAGGTGGTACCAACTGATGAAGCTTTGTGCGTTCGTTTTGAAGAAGGGCTAAATGACGAGAAGAATAATGGTGGGTGGTTCTGAAATTCGACCACTAGTAGTGTTAGCTGACAGAGCTCAAAAGATGGAAGAAATCTACAACAGCAAGAGACAGAGAGAAAAGAGAATTTAAAAATTTGGAAGGAAAAACATTTCCAGAACCTTCTCTGTGCCACCACAAAGAGGTTCAGAGAAGAGGCTAGTCGGGGCCTAGTATCTTCTGGATTTTTTAGTAGAAGTAAGTCGGGACCACCAAAATCTAAATTTCAGAACAGACCCGCAGACAGTATGGCTAGCGTTTGTAATATACCAAGTGATATGTGGGTATTGTAAGAGGAACCATGCAGGTGAGTGTCGCAAGATGAAAGGGACATGTTATCGATGTAGAAGTGCAGATCACTTCCTGAGGAACTATCCAATGAGATCTGAAGTAAAGGAGGAACAGAGTGTAAAACCTCCTACTACACCACAAAAGAATAGACACCCAGGGCAGAGTAGCAGTACAGGTGGAAACCGTGAAGATAACAAAAATACTGTAGCCAGATCTAAGGCTCGAGCACCTGGACGGACTTATGCTATCCGAGCTCGAGAAGAGGCTACCGCTCTTAATGTTGTGACTGGTATATTCTATCTCTTTAATGATAGTGTGTGTGCATTGATTGACCCAGGATCGACTCATTCATATATTTGTACTGCATTAGCTACTGAAAAGAAATTGCCTGTTGAGTTGACTGAGTTTGATGTACAAGTCACAAACCCATTGGGTCATAGTGTCATTGTTAATTTGATATGTTGTAGATGTCCACTGAGAATTCGAGACTGTAAGTTCCCTGTTGATTTGATGTTGTTACCATTTACTGAGTTCGATATAATTTTAGGAATGGACTGGTTAACTGAGCATGATGTAGTGGTCAATTGTAAATGAAGACAGATCGATTTGAAACAGTCGACGGGAGAAGTAATCACAGTTGAGTCTGAAAAGTTAAGCAGTGGCACCAGAATAATCTCATCGTTATCAGCACAGAAGATGGTTCGTAAAGGTTGTAAAGCATTTTTAGCTTTTATACTTGATACTCGGAGTACCGAAACAGAGTTAGAATAGGTACCGGTTATCAAAGAATTTACAGATGTGTTTCCAGAGGAGTTACCAAGTTTACCGCCAGTCAGAGAAGTAGAATTTGGCATTGACTTATTACCTGGAACTGCACCGATCTTGATTCTACCGTACAGGATGGCACCCACTGAATTGAAAGATTTGAAGGCACAGTTACAAGAGTTGTTGGATAGGGGCTTTGTCAGACCAAGCATATCACCTTGGGGTGCACCAGTTTTGTTTGTAAAGAAGAAGGATGTATCGATGAGGATGTGCATAGACTATATAAACAGCTGAACAAGGTAACAATCAAGAACAAATATCCGTTACCTCCTATTGATGAGTTATTTGATCAGTTGAGAGGAGCGACAGTCTTTTCTAAAATAGATCTCCGATCGGGTTATTATCAGATGAGAGTAAAAGATAGTGATGTGCAGAAAACCACATTCAAAACTTAATACGGACACTATGAATTTCTGGTAATGCTATTTGGATTAACTAACGCTCTGGCAGCGTTTATGGATTTGATGAACCGAGTTTTTAAATCTCAGCTGGATAGATTTGTAGTGGTGTTTATTAATGATATATTGATTTATTCCAAGTCAGAGACAGAACATGTTCAACATCTGAGGGAAGTTTTACAAATAATGCGAGAAAAATAGCTGTATGCTAAGTTCAGCAAGGGTGAATTCTGGCTCCAGAAAGTGGGATTTCTAGGCCATGTGGTATCATCAAAAGGAATTCGGGTGGATTCGAGTAAAGTGTCGGCTATTCTCGATTGGAAGATACCTAAGAATGTTTTTGAGGAACGTAGTTTTCTAGGATTAGCAGGCTATTATCGTCGATTCGTGAAAAATTTCTCCATCGTAGTGTTGCCGATGGCGAAACTGCTACAGAAGAATATTTAGTTTGTGTGGTCGGAAAGGTGTCAGTAGAGTTTTGATCAACTGAAGAAATTATTGACTAAAGCTCTGGTATTGACGCAACCTGAAACGGGTAAAGAGTTTGTTATGTATAGTGATGCATCTTTAAATGGCCTGGGTTATTTATTGATGCAAACAGGATAGGTAATAGCTTATGCCTCCCGACAATTAAAATCGCATGAACGGAATTGTCCGACCCACAACTTAGAGTTAACTGCCATTATATTTGCTTTGAAGATCTAGCGACATTATTTATACGGGGAGAAGTGTCACATATTCACAGATCATAAAAAGTTTAAGGTATTTGATAACTCAGAAGGAACTGAATTTGAGGCAACGCCGGTGGTTAGAATTATTGAAAGACTATGATTTAGTAATTGAATACCATCCAGGAAAAGCTAATGTTGTTGCTGATGCTTTGAGCCGAAAATCATTATTTGCTTTGAGAGCAATGAATGCTCATTTGTCACTTGAAGGTGATGGTTCTATTATAGTAGAACTTCAAACGAAACTGTTATTCTTGCAGCGGATACGAGAGTTACAGAAGGATGACTCGAAGCTGAAGGCTAGAAAAGAACTGATGCAAAATGATGCAACAACTGAATTTACTACAGATAATGATGGTATGTTGTACTTTCAGGGCAGAATATGCATTCCTGATAATTCTGACTTAAGATAGGATATTTTGTCAGAGGCTCACAGCAGTACTTACTCCATTCATCCGGGCAGTGTGAAAATGTACAGCGACTTGAAGAAGATGTATTGGTGGCACGGTATGAAACGAGAAGTCTCAGAGTTCGTGACTAGATGTTTAGTATGTCAGCAAGTAAAGGCTGAACACCAGGTACCGTCTGGACTGTTGCAACCTATTACTATTCTTGAGTGGAAATGGGAACGGGTCACCATGGATTTCTTTACAGGATTACCGATGACACTGAGGAAGAAAGACTCAATCATGGTTATAGTGGACAGATTGACGAAATCAACTCACTTTATTCCTATTTGAGTAGACTTCCCGCTAGAGAAGTTGGCAGAATTGTATGTATCTAAGATAGTACGATTACATGGAGTACCAGAATCTATTATCTCTGACAGAGATCCCTTTTTACTTCGAGGTTTGGGGGAAAGTTGCATGAAGCCTTGGGCACTCTATTAAATTTTAGTACTTCATATCATCCACAGACAGATGGTCAGTCGAAAAGAGTGATACAAATACTTGAAGATATGTTACGGTGTTGTATACTTGAATTTGAGGACAGTTGGGAAAGATATTTGCCATTAGTGGAGTTTGCATATAACAACAGCTATTAGACTAGTATCAAAATGGCTTCGTTCAAAGCATTATACGGTAGGAAATGTAAAATGCCCTTGTATTGGTCAGAGTTGAGTGAAAACAAGTTAGTTGGAGCCAACTTGATTCATGAGACCGAAGACAAAGTACGAGTAATCCGTAACTGCTTGAAAGCAACATCCGATCGACAGAAGTCTTATGCAGATCTTAAAAGGAAAGATATAGAGTTTGCAGTGGGAAATCGAGTTTTCTTATGAGTCTCACCTTGGAAGAAAGTACTAAGGTTTGGAAGAAAAGGGAAGCTAAGTCCCCATCTTATTGGGCCGTATGAGTTTATTGAACGAGTTGATCCTGTGGCATACAAGCTAACTTTACCGCCAGAATTAGAGAAGATTCATAATGTGTTTCACGTTTCAATGCTGAGACGGTACAGGTCGGATCCTTCACATGTGATTTCGCCCTGTGAGGTTGAAATACAACCAGATTTGTCATATTTCGAAGAACCAATTAAAATTTTAGCTCGTGAAGTAAAAGAACTGCGAAACAAAAGAGTACCATTGGTAAAAGTTTTGTGGAATCGACACGGATTTAAAGAAGCTACTTGGGAAACAAAGGCTTCAATGAAATCACAATACCCTACTCTGTTCACCGGTAAGAAATTTCAGGACGAAATTTCCTTAAGGGGGAGAGTTATAACAGCCCGATTTTCAGTGGTGTCAAAAACCGTGGTTTCGGGACCACAACTCCGACAAGTCAGGTCATAAATTTAGTTATTTTAAATGTTTTTGGTGATATATGCATCATATGAATTACGAGTTGAAAATAGCATTGATTAGATAGTTAATTGAATAGAAAGTACTAAATCATAAAAAGGATAAAAGTATTGATGTTTAATTAGAAGGACCAAATGAGTAAATTAACCAAAGAAGAATTAGTTAGTGGAATGGCATGTGTATTAAGTGAATATAGCATGATTAATAAGGTTAACAAAATGGTTAAATAAAGTTAATTATAAAAGTCATAAAAATTACAAGTTTGCCATTAGTATATATATGAAATTAAATTAAGAAAATGAAAAAAAACCATAATTTCTCACCTTCTTCTTCTTCATTCGACCAAGAGGAGAAAGTTAGGGTTTTTACACTTTCAAGCTTTAAGCTTTGATTTGGGTAAGCAAACATTGATCGTTTTTAGTAATTTTTATGTTTTTGAGTCCGTATCAACTTAATCTAGCTTATGCAAGGACTAAATTGTGAATCTGTCAAATGTTAGAAAATTTGTCATTGTTGAAATTGCTTGTTCTTGAAAGCTTTTGATATATTTGAGTTTTTGATACTTGGGTTGAATCTTTTTGTAGAGTGATTTTGATGAAATTAGGGTTTAAGGACTAAAATGTTAAATGGTAATATTATTGTACTTGTTGTGAAATAAATGGATTTGCTTGGATGTATAAGGAGACTATGAGTATTCGGCTAGTATGGGTTGAAGAGGAAATGGGTATTTTGCATGTTTTGTGTTGTTAGGACTAAATTGAATAAAAAGAAAAGGTTAGGGGTAAAATCATAATTTTACCAAAAAGGGTTTGATTGTGTTAAATGAATTGATTGTGTGATTAATATGAGAATTGAATAATTTGTGAATGATACGAAAGATAAACGGGTTCGAGCTATAAATGAAAAGGGTTCGATGACTAAGTGTCATCGTGAGTAAATGAATCATTTACATATTAAAGGCCCGATGACTAAGTGTCATCGTGAGTAAATGAATCCTTTACGGGTTAATGGTCCGGTGACTAAGTGTCATCGTGAGTAAATGAATCTTTTACGGATTAAAGGTCTTATGACTAAGTGTCATCATGAGTAAATGAATCCTTTACAGATTAAAGGTCCGATGACTAAGTGTCATCGTGAGTAAATGAATCCATGATGAATTAAAAGTTCAATGATAATATGTCATCATGAGTATTAAATGAAATGAGTTCCTATGCGGAACAAGGGTCCGATGACTTTGTGTTTTCGTGAGAAATAAATGCGAGTAAAACCTACCCAGATGCAAACAGTGTTCCAATCGGTTAATTAGATTTTTACAACTCTTGAAGTTTGTTAAATCTATTTAACTTTATGTACTTACTAAGCCCTAAAGTGCTTACCTGTGAAATTGTATTTGTTTTGTAGATTCACTTTTGCTGTTCGGAGATCGGATCATCTTGAAGCATCACACTATCCCGGAGTTGTTCGGTAGATTTTTACATCACTTGGTTAATGTGGCATGTAGTAGGATGATGTTATCTTTTCTTTATATAATGAGTTTGTGAAAAACCTTGTTATGTTTGATGAAATGTTGGATGTAGTTCTAAGTACCTTGTATTGATATAAATTTTGTATTTGTGTTGTCTTGAATGCATAGATAAAGTTGTGCTTATATGGAAACAATGAACTTGTGTTTAGTACAAATTCTAGAGATTTAGCTTACTTGTTTCGGTAGAACTCATGTGTGTTTCGGTAGTTAAATTGTGAGTATCGATAGTTTTATGTATAAAAGTATCGGTAGTTTGCATGCTTGTATCTGTAGAAGTTACAGGATGGAAATTTAGCTCTCTAGAGTTTTTTGTATCTGTAGATGCATACTTCTATCGGTAGAAATTTCACTTGTATTGGTAGAACTAGTATAGGTACCGGTAGAAATCTGGACCATTTAGAATTGTTCATTGAATTGACTACTACCAATACTTGACCTTCAGGTACCGATTGAAGTCCCCAAAAATATTAGAAATTCCATTTTTACCCTTGACAAAATAATGTTATGTTTAGATATTGTTTGAATCGTGAGAAATGATTTTGAATTGAATAAAGATGTGAACAATCGGATATGTGTAAATGATGAATAGTATAAAATGAATAGATGATATTGGAATCCTAACCAGTGGCAATACTCGGGATTTTGGGTGTTATAGTAGTCTTTCTTTGCCCTTTCATCACAATGAGGGAACCATTGCTAATCTTTAGAACCCCACTTTCAGTTGTGTACCTGTGTCCTTTTGAATCAAGAGTACTCAACAAAATCAAATTCCTTTTCAATTCTGGTACATGTCGCATGCCACTAAGAGTTCTAACAACCCCATCGAACATCTTTATTTTGATTGTGCCAACACCTGCAATTTTACATGAAGCATTATTTCCCATCAAAACAACACCTTCAGACACAAATTCATATGTTGTAAACCAATCCCGATTGGACTCATATGGAAGGTGCAACCAGAATGAGGATCCATTCCTCGTTCACTTTAGAATTATCGATAATAGCAACTAGGAGTTCACCATCACTGTAGTCTTCTACGACATCAGCTTCACCGGATTATTCTGGTTATTTTCCCTCTTGATTCTTTGCCTCCCTTTTGATCTTATTTTGTAACTTGTAGCACTCTTTCTTAATGTGCCCTTTCTTCTTGCAGAAGTTACAAGTTTTACCTCTGTTTGAAGATCTCGATCTACCTTTAGATTTACTACAGAGATTTTGTTCTTGTGTCCTCCCATGATTATCATCACTGTTTCGGTCTTGTCTTTCACACAATGAGACCCTCTCCCTGAGAGTCAGATCCAGCCACAAGATGCTTCATCTTATCATATGAGGTTAAGGAAGCATAAACTTCATTAACTGTGAGAGATTCATGACTATACAAAATTGTATCTCTAAAGGTTGAATACGACGGTGGCAACGAACAAAGGAGAATTAACCCTAAATCCTCTTTATCATACTAAACCTCCATGGTTTCCAAATCCAAGACAATTTCTTTAAATACATTCAAGTGTTCGTGCACAGATGCACCTTCTTCTAAACGATGAGAATACAGACGCTGCTTCATATGCAATTTACTGGTTAGGGTTTTCAACATACATAATTCCTACAATTTTGCCCATAATGCAGCAGCAGTCTTCTCCTTTAACACATCTTGTAGAATTTCATTCAATAGATGCAGCTGTAATTGCGTGAAAGCCTTCTGATCTTTACGCTTCTTCTCTTCATCTGTCAAATTCGAAGATATCTTATCTAACTCTAACAGGGCATCCTCCAAATCCATCTGCGCAAGAATTGTTTGCATCTTTACCTGCCACAACGCGAATCTGGTGTTGTGATCCAACAGCGAAATATCATACTTCAATGTCGCCACTATCGTGATCGAGACTAGTAACCCGAAAAGCTCTGATAGCGATTTGTTAAAATTAAATATCGACAATGAAGAAATATTGCAAAGAAAATAGAAAAAAACACACAGATTTTACATGGAAACCCTTTCGAGAAAAAACCACGGGCAAAGGAGAAGAAGATTCATTAATGTCGAAAATCAAATGATTACAAGAGGAGATGACTATGCCTATTTATAGGTTGAAAAACCTTATTCCAATCAATAACTAATAGAAGTAACGTAGTAAGGTTGAAACACCTTATTCTAATTAAAATAAAATAGATGACATATTCTAATTAAAATAAAATAAAAGAAGTCTAGTTTATTTGGACTTTACTTTTATTTTATTTTACCACTAAATTTTATTTTAACAAGAATTCTAGTCACCCAATTCTAACAATCTCCACCTTAACAAGAATTCTAGTCATCCAATTCTAGCATTTATATTTGATGCATTGGTTATGTATAAAATTCTCATTGTCATTGAATCACAAGTCATCACATGTTAAAAATTTTTTAAACGTATTTATTTTAAATTAAATTAAATTATTTATTAATTTATTGAGAATGTGTTTTGATACAATTTATAACAAGGATGGAGAGTAAAGAGGAACAACGATGAGATCAAGGTGGGGTTGTGGAGGCCAGTTCACCTAAAGTGGTCTAGAGTCAAAATAAGGGCAAGATGTTTATTAATATCTTTGTATTAACCAAATGTTTGAAAATGTTTTGCAACATTACAATATGCATTAAGATGATACATGCATCTTACATTAAACATTGAAAAACATTTGTAAGTCATTGCAACGGTAATTCCTTCATCCATTGAATCAAGCCACCTTGGGGTGATCATGATCAACTAGAAAGAACATGGATTTCAATCCAATTAGTACATGAACCTAATTCTTCGGCATTCACACATACTAATAATCGTGTAATGTTTGACCATCATTCTAACTTAAGAATAGCTCCTTGGGGAGTTAATTAACTAGATGATCTTGAGTGTATAACCATCAACTCAACACCTATCGCATCATGCACCACAAATGAGTCATCTTGGGACAATCTCACCGAGTAGCATGCTATGTGACTAGTTGTCTTTTTTGAATATAAAATTTCTTGATATATCGCATACCTACCACAGAGGCCGATTTAACTATCATACGGTTATAATAAAATTCTGCTTACTTTCATGAGGTCTCCTTATAGGTGTAAATCATACAGAAAGTCATATGGCGAAGTTAACATATGCACATAATTCATTAAGTAGTACTTGACCATGTATCTTGTAAAAGCAAGACGTAGTCGATAGTCTTCAGTATGTTATTGATCCGAATGTGACCACCTTCAAATGTATTCCCGTTCAGAGTATATTTTGGGTTTTCGCAAGTATACGGGTAGAGCTGTAATATAGTGTTACAACAAAGTAATGAGTACTCTAAGAATCGTACCCAAGAGAGGCGAAGCGCTAATAATCTTAACTCCTGCACTAAAAAAGATCTAATTAGTACTCTTTTTAAGATTATAGTACGAAAGAGAAATGAGAGTTTTGGTTTTTATAATAATTCTAAAAATCATAAAATCAAAATAAAGTAATGAGAAATGAGATAGAAGATTAATGAACTGGATTATAGAGGATTAGTGATAGGTTGTTTAATGTCACAGTAATAATGTGCAAGCGTACACTGTCGATGCAAGTATAGTAGACAAATTTAAGTCTGTCGGATATCGATCCCACGAGGATGGCTATCTTTTGTCTATTAATGTCAGTGCAATGAATAATAAGTAAAAATGCGCTAAATTGTGAGAGTGATTGTCGGAGTAATAACTTGAAAATAAAAACGAAATGTGATAATGATAAAATGGGGTCCCCAACATGAATATTCAATAGAATACTAAGTGCTACTCACAAGATATGAAAGGATAGATGATTGTCGCTGCAATGAAGTGCAATGTATATCTTACCAAGGTTAACTTATATATTCGATCTAAGACTTAAACATGCACACTAACCACACCTTCCGAAGATGGCAATGCAACACAGTTAAGAACAAGTGGATTAAATTCCTCTAATCCCCAAGCAACTTTCATTGTCATGCTTGTTAGTTTAAACTGTCGCTACACCTTCCAGTGATAGTGATCGCAATAACACTTCCATGCTAAAAACATTCAAACCTAAAGATTAAATAGTAAAAGTAAGATTGAATAAAATAACATTTAGTTCAGAAATCATGTGTACTTCCATACAAACATGAAATAAACAATAATCACCAATGTTTGAAAAGAAATGCAAAAGAAACAAGTGGAGAATACTATTCCTAGAAGAACTCGACTTGATCCTTCAATTCCTTCTTGTGTCACACTTAGGGCTCCTCGTCAAGAGCTGATCTGCATCCTTTCCATGTCATTTCACCCAAGAGAACCAAAAGCTTCAAAAGCTAGGTTGAAGAAGACAATGCACAAAAAAAAGACTCCTTTTTCTCTTTCCTTGTAAGTATTTATATTCAGCCAAATAGTGCAAGTGTCCTTTCATGCAGCGATATTAGTACCAAAACATGGAAAAATTAAGAGTAAGTAAGCTAAGGTCCATTGAGTTAGAAAATGCAATTAACTAAACTAAAAAATGCTAAAATATGTGCTAAAGGTAACTACTAAAAGGGAACAACTTAACCAAAAAGTAGGGAGAAAACATATGTTTTTACTTGTCCTCAAGTAAAACTAGCAAGGCTACACAAAAATTCACCAAGGCAAATGATCATTCTAGCAACTTGAATCATCTAAAATCCCAATGAATGAATCACATTCAGATGATAGAATATTGCATCTACAACACATAAGTATGAATAACTAAGATTGTAACTTCATCAAAGCCAGCATCATGCTTCAAATCCTAAATTCCATCTACCAATACAACATTTATTGTACAATAATATATACATATATCTTTTTTCTTTTCCCTTTTTTTGTGACTGAGGGATGTTGTTGCATTACTATACCCTTTGTTCTTGAGAAGTAACGATGGAGTGAAACAAACCCCTAGGGAGCACATAATTGCATCGACACACACTCTTGCAGTGACAGTCTTTGGCCAGATTCATTTTTCTAACACTTGCATTAGAGTGTTCCCCCTTAAATAGTTCACAATACACCCATATTGGAGTGTCTCTTGTTTATAACTATATATATAAGCAGTTGTAAAAGGAAAATTCATTCAAGATCCAAGGAATGATACTAGTCATTCATTACTAATGCAATCTAAGTCATTCATCAAAGAATTGAAGATACAATATTCAGTCAAATTTATCCAACTCATTCATTGACAGTTCACATGATTTAACAATTAAGCATCGAATGTAACAAAAATTTTCAAACTCATTTGAATTAACCATTCATAAATCTTGCATGCTTCATTAAATTTAAAAAGAATTTTTTTTTGAAATGTGGGTGCAATTGCATTTCCAAACCCCAAACGCATTCCCCCAAACTTAAAGTATGAATTGTCTCCAATGCATAAACACTAAAATGCACATTACAATGCAACGACAATATGCACTAACAAAATAAAAATTACAGCTACATGCAATGCCTGAATACTACAGCTAAAAAAAACTTAATAAACTAACTCATTTTTTCGCAACCATCGATGTGGCTGTACGATGCTTCTTCTTCCTTCTCTTCTTTTCTTCCTTTTTGCACTTTTTGTCATTGGAGAGCTTTCTCTTCCTTTCTTTGGGCTTTGCCCGGTCCTCGGATTGCTCCTCAGTATCCGACTTTGCCCCAGCATCATCGATTACTTCTTGTGTCGGATGGATCACCTCAAGTGGTACGGTGTAGACCACTATTGGCAATGGGTTGTGGTGTTCCTCACTAGTTTCCTTTGCAGCTTCCACCTGACTCGCTCCATCTTGCTCCAAGTCCTGAGTTATTGCACCCATAACTTCGGGTGCAGTGACTGTATCTTAAACTGATTCTTTCTCAGCATCTTTTTCTTTATACTTCTCTTTTTCATCCTCAACATGGGTTTCTTCCTCTCCAATAGGAAATTCCTCCTTAGCAACATGTTCCTCGTGACCAAAAGTGAAGTCATCTTCGAACAAGCTCTTAATTTTTCACAAGCATTCCTCGACGTCCCTTGATTCCGCTTCCTTCTCATCATCAGAGACATGCACAATGGGAGGGGAAGCCACCGATCAGTCTTGTCCCTTAAGATAGCCTCCTTTGATGAGGGCTCATAGTCTTGGAGGATTGGTGGAAATATTGAGAATTCTAAGAGTAGGGCTTTGCTAACTGCCTTAATGTAGCTACAACAGAACTGTTCCAGGCTCTGCTATAGGCATAGAACAAATTTATGATCTGTCCATGTCTTTTGTAGCGACATGCCTGATCTGCCTATTATTGATGGAAGTGGCTAACTTCTCGACATCCTTCATTTTGCGCAACAAGGATGTCTCTATAGTTAGATTTGCTCTTTTATTTTCTGCTTTTTCTTTGCCCTTCCTTTTGCTTGCTTTTATCCCTTTCACTATAGGTGTATCCTTGCCACGAGTCACTCTCTCAATCGAGGCTTCATTGATTGGACCTTTATTCTCCAGGATTTCTTCATCATCTTGGGGCACGATTCCCTTCTACTGGCACAGTTGCATCACTAGTGATGGGAAAACCAAGATGCCTGTTTACCTTGCAACACATTCAGTAATTTCTTGGTAGAGTATTGCATCGACATCAATCTTCTTTCCCTTGATAATAGAATGTATCGGACACATTCTATCAAGGGTGACTGTGGTACTATGGATAGAGGGCTTCAGTCTGCAGTTGACAAAATAGAACCAAACTTTGCTTTGCAGCGTCAGAAAGCATCTGTGCATGGTATAATTATTGTGATTTGAACCCGTCCACGTTGGTCCTTCGACACAAAGATCTTTCACCAAGACGTTTGTCTTGTCATAAGTAATGTCTTCAATGAACGCAGAGTGCTCATCCCTATCCACCTTGGTGTTGCACAACTCATTGATTCGTTCAACATCCCACGGGATTAATCCTTCGCGAACAAAGACAAACTCTAACTCATGGTCAAGAAGGTTAGCATAAAACTCACGTACCAGTGATGAAGAGTAACTACCAGGGTGAGTGCAGAAGGTTTCCCACTTCAACCTTGAGATGGACTTGTAGACTTGCTTACCCAAGTCTTGCTATTGAGACAGGAGAAAGCCTTGTTCTGGGTGACAATTTCGCTTCAACATGTTGTCTTGAAATCGATCTTTGGCCGCTTTAAGAATGTCATCGAATCTCTTGGCATGGAGGGCTCTGCTTCACGAATTGCAGTTACAGAGGATGAGTGTTCTTCGACAGATTTGGTTGCTTTCTTGACTGCTCCTCTGGTTCTTGCCATATTTTTATGAGTAAAGGAGGTTTTAAGGTGTAAAGGTACGAGCTTGGAGAAAGAGTGAATAAAACTGGTTACTTTGTGGTTTTTTACCGTCGGCACGAAGGAGGTGGATTTATAGCGAGTGAAAGAGGAAGATGGAAAGTTGTGATTTTTCTGTGATTAAATGCATCCAATGAGAATTACACCTGCTCAGATAGATCCAACGATTGGGTGACTATTGATGAAACGATGGGATCTGAATCCCTGATATGCTTTGATTTTTTACGAGTCAGTAATTTTAGTACAATAGTACGAATTGCGTTGACAATGAAGTCTAAATACGTCGACAATAAGATCTAATTATTCTGTAAAAACAAATGAGAAATAAAACAAACTTAAACAAAAGTAAAAATAAAAAAATAAAATTAC
This sequence comes from Gossypioides kirkii, assembly GCA_005610355.1. Taxonomy (NCBI): domain Eukaryota; kingdom Viridiplantae; phylum Streptophyta; class Magnoliopsida; order Malvales; family Malvaceae; genus Gossypioides; species Gossypioides kirkii. The sequence goes on from CP032253.1 coordinate 21,864,819, forward strand.
GTAATAATAAATTTAATAAAAATTAAAAATTTTTGACCAATTTAATGGTCTCTTCTTGCTTTTGATCACTATACCCAAAATAATGCTTCAGTCGCTATCCATTCACTTTGAACTGGTGTCCATCATGTAAATCCTTAATTATGACTGCACCAAGAGGAAATGCTTCGACAACTTCGAAAGGTCCAGACCAACGTGAGCGCAATTTACCTGGATGCAATTTTAGTCTAGAATTGAATAAAAAACTTGTTGAACCGCGATAAATTATCATTAAAAAATGATTTTTTCATGCTATCGTTTGGTCTTTTCTTTGTAAATTACAGCATTTTCATAGGCATTTCACCTAGTTTCATCTAGTTCAGTAATATCCAACAACCTTTTCTTTCCAACAGCTTCATAATCCATATTCACTTGCTTAATTGCCCACATTGCCTTGTGCTTCAGTTCAACTGACAAGCGACATGCTTTCCAAAAACTAACTGATACAACGACATCCCTAATGAAGTTTTGTATGCTGTCCGCAATGCCCATAAAGCATCATCAAGTCTGGAAGACCAATCTTTCCTCGAAGGGTTCACAACCTTCTCAAGAATGTTCTTAACTTGTCGATTGGATACTTCAGCCTGTCCAATGGTTTTCGGATGATAAGTATTAGCCATTCTATGATTAACTCTGATAGAATTAGAAATGACACTTAATTTCTCCTTAAATTAGTGTATAATTTGTTCCTTTTGTATCATATTTAGCATGCATTATTAGCATTTCATACTTAGTATTTATATTTTCTAATTCAGTGTTGTTTGATCTTAATTTCTTTAATTATACCTCTCTTGTGCTACTAATGTCGCTGTATTTAGTTCTAGTTTTGCGTCTAAAGTTGTCAGCGCAGAAATCCACCTAGGAAGATCAGAGTAGAAAAGCATTCAAGGTTGCGATCACAAGTTGATCCAGAATTGGGGCTGAATATGTCGTCACATGAATGTTTCTACAAGTCTATTTGGAATTTCATGCTACTAAAATATCCAAAAGCACCAGCGTAGGAGAATGACAAATTGTTGCAACAAATTAAAAATCATAATTTGCATCCAGGAATGTCACGACAATCTGCACTTGCTCAATGAACACACCAGATTTACGTGAGTGCATAGTTGGCAATAACAACTTTTACAGCTGCATCAAGGAGTTAGATCTGAAAAGGGAGAAAGATTTGGAATGGCCAGTGATTATAAATAGAAGGATGAAGGAGAAGATGGAACATCAAGGTGTGAAGATTTCAAATTTATAATTTCTCTTATTCATTTTCGAAGATAGCTACCATGGAAGCTTAAATTCTAGAGGAAGGTGATCGATGCCATAAGGACGTAACAACTTCTGATGAGAATTCTTGGTACGACGCAAGAGGAGCAATTAAGGGAGAATTCTAGTAGACTAAATAGGATGCTTCAATTCATTTGTTAATCCCTCTTAAAATGTTGATGAATACTATTGATAATTGATTGAATACGGAAGTATCTTTTAATATTAGATTTGCTTTGAGTTCTATTCAATTCTTCTCATTTGTTTATCTTTGGATTTAACTGTTAGATTAACAAGCAAGACAGCGGAAGTTGCTTGAGATTAGGAGGAATTTTGGTCACTTGTTCTTGAGTGCTCAGCATTACCAGCACTGGAAGGTGTGGTAGTTGTGGGTACTTAGGTCTTTGTTAAACAAAGAGTTGATATTAGTACGATCTCATTGGAACATAATTGCGGCGATAATTCATCTATGATTTTACCTTGTAGTCACATTGAGCGTTGCTAACTTGTGAAGTCATTGATCCTCTCCACTTCTTTACTTGATCTATTTCTTTTATATTTTTGAGTTTACATTACAACATCTCAACAATCAATTTATTTTATTACATTTGCACTAACATTTTGTATTACATTTGCACTGACATTTTTTACTCTTAACTTGTGTAGTTTTTAACCAGTTGCGTTGACATTCTTCCTAATAGTTCTTCTTATTTTGACCTTTTTTGCATTGACAAATTTAAGCATAGACAGTCATCTCTGTGAGATCGATATCTGATAGCTTTACACCTATAAACTATACTTGCATCAACAAGTGTTCACTTGCACAATTGCTGTGATGTTCACAGCACGATCAAGTTTTGGCGCCGTTGTCGGGGATGGCGTTTTTGTTAATTCTTTTCAATTTTTCTTTTTAGGTGTTTATGTTCACAAGGAAAAATCCTATCAACATTGTTAGTTTTGATCTAGAACTTGAAAGAACAATTCGGAGGAGAAGACAAGAGCAAAGAAAAATGGCTGGAAATAATAATGATCTACCACCATTGCTACCACAAAATGTTGTTCCTTCTGTGCAGGCACAAATAGTCAACAATATACCACCACTACCACCAAGAGAGAAAATTCTTGATAGGGTAATTAGAGATTTCGTTGTTCCTATGCTCGATGATTTATAACCAGGGATTGTTAGACCAGCAATAAAAGCTGGTCATTTTGAATTAAAACCGGTGATGTTCCAAATGCTTAATTCGAATGGACAATATGTAGGTTTACCTCATGAAGAAGCGAGGGAGCATCTTAAGTCTTTTCTGCTTATATGTGCTTCTTTCAATCAACACGATGTTCCTGATGATGCCTTAAAGATGCAGATGTTTCCTTACTCTTTACAAGGAAGGGCATGAACATGGTTTCTTTGTTTACCAACTAGATATATTACTTCATGGAATGCGCTAGCAACTCAGTTTGTTTTGCAATTCAATCCACCGACAATGAATGCTAGATCACGGAATGATATCATGACATATCATCAACTGGATGATGAGAATTTACACACTATGTGGGAACATTACAAAACTCTACTGAGACATTTCCCTATGCATGGAATCCAATAGGAGACACAAATCGAGATCTTCTAAAATAGATTAAATGTGCAGACAAGGAGTCTTGTTGATTCATCTGCTAATGGCCCTTTGCTGGACTGTACTACACTGAAGCCGTGCAAATATTAGAGAGAATTGCACAAAATGACTATCAATATCCGATCTCTCGTTCTTCTTAGGTGAAAATAAATCCTAGAGTTATGGAGTTAAATGCCATTTTATCCCTAAGTGCACAGGTATCCTCACTGGCGAATATGATAAAAAACAAGAAGGGAACGAGTGATGTTGCCCCTTTTCAAGAAGCTCAACAGATGGATGCCCCGACATTTTCCTGTGAAATTTGCGACGATAGCCATAATTACGAGGATTGCCCACAGCATGCTAAAAATGCATTCTATGTTAATAACATTCATGAAAATTCCTATGGTAACTCATACAACAGTTCAGGTAGAGCTCAACAACCTTGGGGGAGTCAGAATGTGTCCACATACAGATATGAAAATTCCTCAAATCAAGGTAATTTTAGACAAGTGAGTTACAACCAACAGAAGCAGAATTATAATCATTCGCAAATACATATGCAATCTGACCAGATGCGATCACAGAACCAGATGCAGCCACAAGTTTGAATGTAACCATAAAAAACTATGCTACCAAATATGCAAGGATAGCATTAGCAATAGCAATAACAATATTCTCAATCAAGAGCAGATCCATTGGCTACTCTTGAAGCTTTGATGCGTGAGCATATTACCAGAACGAAAGCAATTGTACTAGGAAATTTATCTTCCATCCAAGCATTGGAAGCATAACTAGGACAACAGGCTTCTAACATGAGCACACGACCACCAAGTACTTTGCCAAGTGATATTGAGAATCCAAATCAAAAAGGAAAGGAGCATTGTAAGGCTATCACATTACGAAGTAGAAAGCAAACTGTAGAGCAAAGTACCAGCTCCAATCAAGCATCTATCAACGTAAATGAACCAAAGCAACAAAGAGAAGTTACAGAAGACACAACAGAAGTAGATGAGGAGGAACCACCAGTAGTCACATCGATGTCGACCATTCATCCTCAAAAGTTGTCGACACAACTGCTCATGTCGATGCAATCGATTATGACAAAACAACTCACTGTGAACATACCTTTGCCATTTCTACAAAGATTCAAGGAGAAAGAACATGATAGAGATTATCAAAAGTTTGTATCTACCTTGAAATAATTGCATATTAATATACCTTTAATTGATGCTCTTGTACAGATCCCCAGCTATGGGAAATTTATGAAGGAGCTATTATCGAAGAAGAAAAAGCTATCCAAAATTCCTCACAGCAAGGGAGTTACAACAATAATTAACAGCATAACTATAATCAGAATTCTCAAGTACATTCAAATTCTGATCAAATGTAGGTACACAATCAGATGTAATCACAAGCTAGAATGCAGCCACAACAGACTGCTCTGCCACATCAGCAACAACAGTAATAGTTTTCTCAACAAAGATCAGATCCTATGGCTGCTCTTGAAGCACTGATGCGAGAGCATATTACGTGAACTGAAGCAATTGTTCAAGGTTATTCTTCTTCTATCCATGCATTGGAAGCCTAGCTAGGACAGTTGGCTTCTAATCTGAATACAAGATCACTAGCCACTTTGCCTAGTGATATTGAGAATTTGACGCAGAAAGAGAACAAACATTGCAAGGCTATCACGCTGTGGAGAGGAAAGCAAACTGCTGTAACAAGTAGAAATTTTAACCAAATGCATGTCGACACAACCGAACCCATGCAACAAAGAGAAGTTATTTCTAAAGAGAGCCAAGTAGAAATAAATGAGGAGGAGCCAATTTTATTGACCTCTATGCCTACAATTCACCCAATGAAGATGCAACTACCTAAGTCGATGCAACCGGTTATTCCACAACAACCCACTGACAATATACCTTTGCCATTTCCACAGAGCTTTAAAGAGAAAGACCATGATAAGGATTATAAAAAATTTGTTTCTACTTTGAAGCAATTACACATTAACATATCTTTAGTAGATGCTCTTGTGCAGATACCTAGCTATGGGAAATTAATGAAAGAGTTACTGTTAAAGAAGAAAAAGATGTCCAAAATCGAGATGATTGCACTCACAGAGGGGTGTAGCGTTGTGCTAACAAATAAGTTGCCACCAAAGATGAAAGACCCTGGCAGCTTCACAATCCCATGCTCCATTGGAAATCATTATCTAGGTAAAGCTTTATGCGATCTGGGAGCCAGTATTAACCTTATGCCTTTGTCCATATTCAGGAACTTAGGAATTGGATCGATGAAGCCTACTGCGGTGACATTACAGCTTGCTGATAGATCTCTAGCACAACCTGAAGGCCAGATCAAAGATCTTCTTGTCCAAGTTGATAAGCTTGTGTTCTTTACTAATTTCATAATACTTGACTACGAAGCAGATAAGGAGGTGTCCATCATCTTGGGACCCCCATTCTTAGCAATGGGACGCGCTCTTATTGATGTTTTCAAAGGTAAGCTCATCATGCGACTTAATGACAAGCATGTTACCTTCAATGTGTTTTAAGCATCTCCTTTTACAAGTAAGGATCAATGTCACAATATTGACGTGCTGGACAAAATTATTATAGAAGAATTTAATGAATGAAGTTCAGCAGTTCCAGATGAAGATGCAGTGACATCCACTGATGATATCCTAACTGAATGCGACCATAGAGTTGAGGCTAATAGTTGTGAGCTGAAATAGGGTTAATAATTGGAATCCTTAGATTTGTCTAATAGCACGATCCTTGTGTTTAAACCATCAATTGAACAAGCTCTTACCTTGGAGTTAAAGTCATTACCAACGCATTTGAAGTATGTCTTTCTAGGTGACAATGACACATTACTTGTGATTGTCAGTGCAAGGCTTGACGCAATTCAGGAAGAAAAGCTTATCGTAATTTTAAGGGAGCACAAAAGAGCCATTGCATGGAGTATTGCAGACATTAAAGGCATTAGTCCCTCTTTTTGCATGCACAAAATCAGACTGGAAGATGAAGGGAAGCAGTCATTGAGCAATAGTGAAGGCTTAATGAGAAAATGAAAGAGGTAGTGAAGAAGGAGATTATTAAGTGGCTAGACGCGGGCATCATCTACCCCATTTCAGACAGCACATGGGTAAGCCCTGTCTAATGTGTGCCTAAGAGAAGCGGCATCACAATTGTGAGTAATGATAAGAATGAGCTGATTCTTACTCGCATTGCTACTAGTTGGCAAGTGTGTATGGATTATCGCCGTCTTAATGCGGCCACAAAGAAATATCACTTTCCTCTACCATTCATTGATCAGATGTTGGATAGGCTAGCTGGTAAAGCCTACTATTGCACGAGCCACATTCCAGATGTGTATGATGGCTATCTTCTTGGACATGATTGAAGATTCACTGGAGGTATTCATGGACGATTTCTCTATGTATGCACAGAATTTTAACCAATGCACCGACAATTTGGCGAAAGTATTAAAGAGATGCGAGGACACAAATCTAGTGTTAAATTGGGAGAAATGCCATTTCATGGCATCTAAAGGCATTATCCTTGGTCACCGAATATCATGTCAGGGCATTGAAGTAGACAAAGCAAAGGTACAAATCATTGAAAAATTGCCACCATCCACGAATGTCAAAGGAATAAGAAGCTTTCTTGGTCACGCTGATTTCTATAGGAGATTTATTCAAGATTTTTCTAAGATTGCCAAACCACTATGCTCGTTGCTAGAGCAAAATAAAAAGTTTGTGTTTGATGACGCATGTTTGGATGCATTTGTCACAATAAAGAAGTAGCTAGTACAAGCTCCAATTATCGTCGCACCAGATTGGATGCAGCCATTTGAATTAATGTGTGATGGAAGCGACTTTGTTGTAAGAGCTGTGTTGGGACAACGAAAAGAGAAGGTATTTCACTCAATTTATTATGCTAGCAAAACTTTAACTGACGCGTAAGTAAACTATACAACTACCGAAAAGGAATTACTAAAATTCATTTTTGCATTCGAAAAATTTCGCTCATATCTTGTCGGCACAAATGTTACTGTCTACACAGATCATTCTGCGTTGAGATACCTTTTTACAAAGAAAGATGCCAAACCGAGATTGATCAGATGGATCCTGCTCTTACAAGAGTTTGATATTGAAAACAGAGACAGGAAAGGATCCGAGAATCAAGTAACAGACCACTTATCCCGTCTAGAAGTTGGAAATGAAGATGGCAATCAGTTACGCATTATCGACACATTTCTAGATGAGTAATTATTCTATGTCGATGCCTCTCCATAGTATGCTGATGTTGTCAATTATCTTGTTTGTGGGAAACTGCCCTTGAGTGCCACTGTTCACAACAAGATTAGATTTATGCATGACATTGCGAAGTATCTTTGGAACGAGCCATACTTGTTCAAGGTATGCGCTGAAAAAATTATTCATCGCCACGTTCCTAAAGAAGAGATGACTTCCATCCTAAGACATTTCCATGATGCTTCCTATGGAGGCCATTTTGGTGGAATGAGGATTGCTGCAAAGGTCCTACAATCTGGATTCTTCTGGCCCACATTGTTTCAAGATGCCCACAATTTTGTGCAACAATGCGATAGATCTCAATGCACAGGTTCCATATCTTGCCGCAACGAGATGCTCCAACAACCTATTATGGAACTAGAGTTATTCGACGTCTAGGGTATAGATTTCATGGGACCATTTCCAAACTTCTTTGGAAATGTGTATATTTTAGTTGTTGTTGATTATGTCTCTAAGTGGATCGAAGCAATTGCGGTTCTAAAGGATGATGCTTGAACAGTGTTGAAGTTTTTCCACACGTATCCTTACAAGATTTGGAACACCTAGGGCATTGATAAGTGATCAAGGTACTCATTTTCACAATAACCAAGTAGCAATAGCTTTAAGACACTATGGTGTGAAGCATCGTATGGCCACAACATACCATCCACAAACGAATGGCCAAGCGGAGGTCTCCAATCGACAAATCAAAAGTATACCTGAAAAGGTGGTTAATCCATCTCAGAGAGATTGGTATTCAAGGCTACATGATGCATTGTGGACATTTCGCACTGCCTATAAAACCCCATTGGGGATGTCACCGTATCAATTAGTGTTTGGTAAATCCTGTCACTTACCGGTTGAACTTGAACATAAAGCCATGTGGGTGATCAAGCAGGTGAACATGGATTATGATGCTGTTGGAAGAAAAAGGTTGTTGGACATTGCTGAGCTGGAAGAAATTTGATGCAGTGCATATGAAAATGCTGCCATATACAAAGAAAGGACTAAGAGATGGCATGACAATATCATCTTGCGGTGATAATTTAATTCTGGTTAGTTGGTACTTTTGTTTAATTCACGTTTGAAATTGCATCTAGGTAAACTACGTTCAAGATGGTCAGGCGCTTTCAAGGTCGTTGAAGCATTCCAGAATGGCACGGTGACAATTGTAGATCTTTGTCACCAATTTAAAGTAAATGGCCAACGACTGAAGCATTACGTAAGCCCAAATGCCAAAGAACACAACGAGACCATATATATGGTCACATTTAAATAATGTCATTGCATTCTTACATTTATGTTTATTTCTTTTCTTATTTTATTTCTTTTTTTATCTATTTCTTTTTAAATTCTATGTAGGAATAAAAATTGATCTTTTGCCAATGCATCATGAAGCAATACTTGTCGAAGCATTCTGTGATGACTCAGCAAAACTTTTACAGTAAGAATCGCGCTGATTGATCTTCATCTATCCTTAGCAATTAGATCAAACCAAGAGGTACAATCTGCAGCCTAACATTTATTGGCTGCAGACATAATGCTTTTCCACACCTTTTGTAATTATCATGCCTCCTCCAATCTAGAGTTTATAAAACCCTTTTCCTGCTGACTTCCTTCTTCCACTCAAACTCTCCATTGTTGCTACAATCATCTCCTCCATTGTCTTTAAATTTTTCTGCAAGTTCTTTTGTTTTCTTTACCTAGTTATTATGGCGAGAACCAGAGGAGCAAAAACCCCTTCAAAATCCCTCGTTGAAGCCTTAACCACTATGGTTCAGAATGTCGACCAACCTTTACAAAAAGAACTCGTTCTATTCCTTTCCAAGGCGACGAAAGACCATTACCACGACATCATGCTACAGAGAAACTGTCACTCGGAGCAGGGTTTTCAGTTGTCATCATATCAATCATTGGGGAAACAGGTTGCGAGGATAATCTCTCTGCTGGGCTTGGAAACTTTTTACGACCATCCGAGCAGTTACTCCCCCACTTTAGTAAGAGAATTCTATGCCAACTTGGTGGATTCTGAACATGAGTTCATGTTTATACGAGAAGGATTGGTACCTTGGAGTGCGACTCATATCAACGCACTCTTCCACTTCGCTGAAAAGGAGGATACCCACACTACATTTTTAGAGGAGTTAACAGATGAAGGTGTTGACATGGTGATGAGAGATCTATGCGTCGAGGGTGCTGTATGGACTGGCAGCGGTCCGCACAATACGATGCACCGATGTTATCTCACAACTCAAAGCAAGGTATGGTTTCACTTTGTTAATAGTCAAATTTTGCCTTCAACCTATACAACTGCGACGCTGGATCACATGTGCCTATTACACTCCATTCTGAAGGGACGCCATATCAATGTCTATGCAATTTTATGTGAAGAAATTACTGAAGTCACGGGTAAACAGACAGGTATCTTACCTTTCCCTTCTTTAGTTATGATGCTTTGCAAACAAAGGGATATTGTGCCCCGAGATGGTGAGGAAGTGCTGGACAACAAGGTGCCAATAAATGATATCTCAGTAGAGTGAAGGAATAGGGGACAAGAAGCCCCTTTAGTGAAAGAGGTGCCTGGTTGATAGAATCAGTGTGTCGTAAATCAAACTTCCCGTCATAATTGAGGACATGGAGCACTCTCAATATTTATTCTATGCCTACACTAGGGCATGGAATAGTGCAATTATCAGCATATTACGCAACATTAACAAGCATCCTCTGCAAGAATTCCTAGTGTTTCCTCCTATCATCAGGAAGGCAACGCCATCAACTGAAAGAGCTGCTTCGAAAGGGAAGGACCAATTTGCTACTTCTCCGTAAATGGTCCATATATCTGATGATGAGAACTAGGACATGAATTCAAAGGATGTTTAAGATTGCTTTTGCAGCACTACAAGCCTTTTTGAAGATGAATTTTCCAACAGCCTAAGAGCAAATACTGTTGAAAAGGAAGCCAATACTGATGAGGAACATACGACTATGGAATCTATGGGTATTGAGAAAGAGAAAGAAGGAGAGAAGGAGGAGGAAAAGGAAGAAGGAAAAGAAGGAGAGAAGGAGGAGATTTTTGTCGTGATAGATTTGCCCGAAGAATTTGTCGCTGCACCCCAAGATGTGGGTGCAATTGATGAAGAACTAGTGCAACCTGATGAGAATCAAGCCGAGGCAGTGACAGTCAGCAATGAGGATTTCAATCCTCTGGCTATAGTGCCCTATGTGGCACCCCTTGCTGAAATACACCCATTTGAAGTCACCGTCGATGAAGCCAGCACACAACCAAATGTAAAGAAGCAATTTGTCGACCTGGTTGAGTCAACAGAATGAAAACGCAAGTGCAAGGATAAGAAGAAGCACAATGAGGAGCGTCACAAGAAAAAGAAGACCAAAGAAGCCACATCTTCGGCTACACATCACTGAGTTAATCTTTAATTTATTCAGTATGTAATTTAGTAGCACATCATGTAGTTGTAATTGCATTGTCATCACATTTTAATTGTCCCTGCATTTTATTTGTCGAAGCATTTGCATTTTAGTTGCATTTCCATGTATATTTGTATATTAATGTCAGTGCATTGGGGACAATGCAGGCTTTAAGTTGGGGGGAATGTATATGGATTGGAACTGCAATTGCACCCACATTTCTAAAAATGTTTGTCCTTTTTAATTTAATGAAAGTATGCAAGGTTATGAAAAATGTGGCTACAAAATTTTCATTTGATGCTTAATTCTTGAATTATGTGAGATGTTAATACATGAATTGGATGAATGTGATTGAATGTTGTATCCCTCTATTATTGGGTGAATGGTTGAAATTGCATTAGTAATAAATGAGTAGCATTGTGACTTATCAAGGGGAACACTCCAATGCAAGTGTTAGAAAAAGTAATCTAGCTAAAGGTTGTCACTGCAAGAGTGTGTATCGACACAATTACATACTCCTTGGGGGTTTGTTGCACCCCATCGTTACTTCTCAAGAACAAGGTATAGTAATGCAACGACATCCCTCAGTTAAATAAAAAAAAGAGAAAAAGAAAGAAAAAGGGAAAATAAAAGAAAAAAATAATATGTTTATATAATAAATGTTGTGTTGGTCAAGAGAATTTAAGATTTAGGGCATTGGTGAAGTTGCAGTTTTGATTATTCGAACCTATAAATTGTCGGCGCAATTTTCTATCATGTGAATGTAATTTATACATTAGCATCTTAGAAAATTCAAATTGCTAGAATGATTATTGCTTTGACAAGACTTTTGCTATGACCTTGCTATCTTTTGTTTACTTGAGGACAAGTAAAAACTCAAGTTTAGGGGTGTGATAGCATTAGAAAAGACAATTCCACTTGAATAAACAATAAAATATCATATTAACCATTAATTAAAATATAATAAAATCAAGAAATTAAATCATTCGAAAATCATCTCAACAAACCCAATCAAATAAAACTAAAGAAACTAGGAAGATCACAGGAGCTATTGTCACACTTTATTACTGATGTCGTTACAGTAGTTTGCCTAGTATTGCGCCTAGAGATGTCACTGCAGGAACCTATCCAGAATTATCGATGCATGAAGTTGTCCAGAGTTGTCGCTGCATAAGAGGATCCAGAAATGCGCCTAAAACTATCACAACACCTAACAACTGTCTAGTTATCACACCAGAAATGTGTGAGACGTACAGTTGGTATAACCAACTTGTACAGCCAAAGAATGCTAGATCTGGAAGGTAGGACACCTGTATTGTGAGGTTGTTGTTAAATACTGAAGAGAAGAAAAGAGAATGGATCTTCTTCTTACTTTTCCGCTAGTTGGATTTTCTTCTTCAAAACACATCTTCAAGCTTGCATCCATGGCAACTTAATTTCCTAAAGGACGACCTGACGCAGAAGGGAAGACAGTCTTGCTCTTGATGAGGAGCATCATTAGTACGATCCAAGAGAAGAGTAAGGGAGTAATTTGAGTAGACTAAGAATAGGATACCCCAATTGTTCTGTTATTCCTCTTTCTTAAACGCTGATAAATCTTGTTTATTTTGAGTTGTATGAAAGTACAATTTAATTTTAGAACTGAATGATATCTATTTCAATCTTGCATTTACTGTTAATCTTTGGATTTAATTGTTTGACCATGGAAGTGTGATTGCAGTCACTGGCACTAGAAGGTGTAGCGACAAATTAAGTTAACAAGCAAGACAACGAAAGTTGCTTGGGGATTGAAGGAATTTAATCCACTTGTTCATGAATATGTTGAATTGCCAATACTAGAAGGTGTGGTTAGTGTGAATATTTGAGTCTTCTAACATGAAAGTTAAGTTTGGTAAGATTTTCATTATGCAATATTGCGATAAAAAATTTATTTGTTATTTTTAACCTTGTGAGCCGCACTTAATTTTTTGCCAACTTTTCATGTCAAGAACCCCATTTCATTATCATTATTTTACTTCTTAAATTTTTCATTATTGCTTCGACAAATTAATCTCATACTTTTACTGCATTTACTAGTTTATTGTTCCGACAATTATTACCATAATTTTTCTTGTTTATTTTGCCATTGTATCGACCAGAATAAACACAAACAACCATCCTCGTGGGATCGATATCCGATAGACTTACATCTATCTATTATACTTGCATTGACAGCGTACGCTTGTACAAATTGCTGTGACGTTCATAGTGCGATCAAGTTTTTGGTGCCATTGTCGGGGGTACCGTTTGTTTGATGTTTGTTTTTGTTTTTGCACTTATTCTTTTTTATCTAAACTTTATTTGTTACTAGTTTGTTTTTCTTTTTGTTACTACTTTTACATTTCTCTTTTAGGTGTTTTATGACCTGGAGCAATCCTGAATTTGTTGTTGGCTTAGATCCTGAAATTGAGCGCACTATTAGAAGGAGAAGACAAGGGCAAAGAAATACGGGTATGCTTGGAAATGATGCAACCATACCACAATTACCGCCGCAAAATCTTGTCCCTCCTATACAGCCACAAAATGTAAATAATCAACCGCTACAACAATAAGATCATATACAAAATCGAACTATTCGAGATTTTATTGTCCCTCTGTTTGATGATTTGCAGCTAGGGGTTGTTCGACAAGCTATTTAAGTTGGAAAATTTGAATTAAAGTTGATCATGTTCCAGATGTTGAATTCTAATTGGCAGTATGTTGTGCTGCCAAATGAAGGTCCGAGAGAGCACTTTAAATCCTTCCTACTGATTTATGCTTCTTTCAGTCAACATGGCGTTCTTGATGACGCCTTGAAGATGCAGCTATTCCCTTATTCATTGCAAGAACGAGCTCATGCCTGGTTCCATGGATTGCCTACTAGATCAATCACTTCATGGAATGCGTTAGCAACTCAATTCGTTTTGCGATTTAATCCACCAACGATGAATGTTCGTCATAGGAATGACATCACTATGTATCATCAGCTAGATGATGAAAATTTGCATACTACGTGGGAGCGTTACAAAACTCTTCTTCGACGTTATCCCATGTATGGAATTCAACAAGAGACGCAAATTGAAATCTTTTACAACGGGCTGAATGCACAAACAAGAAATCTTGTTGACGCATCTGCTAATGGTCCTTTGTTGGACTATATTTGCGATGAAGCTGTAAGAATTTTAGAGGGGATCGCTCAGAACGATTACCAATATCCGATCTCTCGTGCTTCACAAGTAAAAGTAAATCTCAAAGTTATTGAATTAGATGTTATATCTGCTCTGAGTGCGCAAGTGTCTTCGTTAGCAAATATGATAAAGAACATGAAGGGGACCAATGAAGTTGCTCCAATTCAAGTTTCCCAACAAATGAATGTCCCTACATTTTGTTGCAAAATTTGCAACGACGACCATAGTTACGAGGATTGTCCATAGCATGCGAAAAATGCTTTTTACGTCAATAACATCCATGGAAATTCTTATGGTAATTTTCGACAAAGGAATTATAATCAACAACATCAAAATTTCAACTAGAATACTTAGATGAATGCACATCAAGATCAGATGCAATCGCACAGTCGTGTACAGCCGCAACAATCTTCAATCTCACATCTGAATATGCAAGGACAACAACAACAGTAGCAGCAGTACACACAAGCACGAGCTAATCCTTTAGCAGCCCTTAAAGCCTTGATGCGTGAACATATAACGCGAATAGAAGCTATTGTCCAGGGAAATTCGTCTTCTATCCGAGCATTGGAAGCACAGTTGGGGCAACTAGCTTCCAATTTGAACACAAGACCACCAGGTGCTTTACCCAGTGATATAGAGAACCCAAGCTCAAAAAGGAAGGAGCATTGCAAAGCTATTACTATTCAGAGTGGGAAACAAATTGTCGAGCCAGCTATCAGCTCTAATGCAACACCTATGGACACGAGTGAAGCAGATCAAGGGGAAAAAGTTATGTCTTAAGAAGTTATAGAAGAACCAAATAAAGAGGCTCCATCAATTGTTACTCCCATGCCTAATGTTAGATCAACAAAATTGTTGACGTAACTGCCGATGTCAACTCAACCAGCTATGTCAAGGCAACCTGATGTATCCATACCGTTGCCATTTCTACAACGATTTAAAGAGAAGGAGCATGATAGACAATACCAGCAGTTTCTGACCATATTAAAACAACTGCATGTCAATATCCCTCTTGTGAAAGCTCTAATACAGATTCCTAATTATGGGAAATTCATGGAAGAGCTCCTATCCAAGAAGAAGTTGATTGATATTGAGACAAATTCACTCACAGAAGGATGCTGTGCAGTCTTGATAAATAAATTGCCACCTAAGATGAAACACCTTGGCAGCTTTACAATCCCATGTTCGATTGGAAATCATTACTTGGGAAAGCCTCTATGTGATTTAGTTGTAAGTATCAACCTAATGCTGCTGTCTACATTTAGAAAATTGGGGATTGGTTACAGTTAGCAGATAGATCATTGGCGTAACCTGAAGGACAAATTAAAGACATACTAGTTCATGTAGATAACTTTGTGTTCTCAGTGGATTTCATTATCCTTGACTGCGAAGCAGATAAAGAGGCACCCATAATTTTGGGATGCCCATTCCTCACCACTAGACGCTCTCTCATCGACGTGTATAAAGGTGAATTGACAATGCAACATAATGATGAACACGTCACTTTTAGTATGTTTGAGGCATTCCTTGCAAAGACAAAGAAGAATGTCACCACATTGATGTGCTGCACATATTAATTGAGGAGGAATTCAATGAGCGAAGCACAGTAGTTCCAAAAGAAATTATAGTGACATCAGATGAAGATTTTCTAGTTGATTATGACAGCATAGCTAAAGTTCATAACATCGAGCTTAGGCATGGATGGCAAATGAAATCTTTAGATTCGACCAATAGAACGACTCTAGTGTTTAAGCCATCTATTGAAT
Source organism: Gossypioides kirkii (assembly GCA_005610355.1). Classification (NCBI taxonomy): domain Eukaryota; kingdom Viridiplantae; phylum Streptophyta; class Magnoliopsida; order Malvales; family Malvaceae; genus Gossypioides; species Gossypioides kirkii. Next base: position 21,880,426 of record CP032253.1, read on the forward strand.
AAGCTCCTACCTTGGAATTGAAGCCACTGCTTATGCACCTGAAGTATGTTTTTCTTGGCAACAATAATACACTACCAGTTATTGTCCTTGCAACCTTCGACTCAACTTAGGAAGAAAAATTAATCCATATATTGAAGCAGCATAAGCATGCGATTGCTTAGAGGCATTAGTCCCTCTTTCTACATGCCAAAAATTCTGTTACAAGATGAAGGAAAGCAATCAATTAAACTGGAAAGGAGATTAAATAAGAAAATGAAAGAGGTGGTTGAAAAGAAAATTATTAAGTGGCTGGATGCGGGAATTATCTACCCAATTTCTAATAGCACTTAGGTGAGCCCAGTCCAATGTGTCCTTAAGAAAAGTGATATCACGATGGTAAGTAATGACAAGGATGAGTTAATCCTTACTAGCATTCCTACGGGCTGGCGCGTATACATGGATTACTGCAAGTTGAATGCAGCCACAAAGAAGGACCATTTTCCACTTTCCCTTGATCGATCAAATGTTGGATAGGGTAGCTAGAAAAGCCTACTATTTCTTCATCGACGGCTATTCTGGTTATAATCAGATAGCTATTGCGCCGGAGGATCAAGCAAAAATGACTATTACTTGTCCTTTTAGCACTATTTCCTTCCATTGAATGTCGTTTGGTCTCTACGATGCACCGATCACATTTCAAAGGTGCATGATGACAATATTTTCAGACATGGTCGATGACTCATTAGAGGTATTTATGGATGATTTTTCTTTTTATGGAAATACTTTTGATAAATACGCTGACAACTTGGCCAGAGTTTTAAAGCGATGTGAGGACACCAAACTTGTGCTAAATTGGGAGAAATGCCACTTCATGGCAACAAAAGGCATTGTCCTAGGTCAACAAATTTCCTATCAGGGTATTGAAGTGGATAAAGCGAAGGTTGAAATTATTGAGAAGTTGCCCCTACCAACTAATGTAAAGGGTATTCGGAGTTTTCTTGGACACGCAGGTTTTTATCGAATATTTATCCATGATTTCTCCAAAATTATGAAACCTCTCTCCTCGTTGTTGGAGCAAAATAAAAAAAATTTATTTGATGATGCATGTGTGGATGCATTTATGCAATTAAAAAAGTAGCTCGTGTAGGCACCCATTATCGTTGCACCAGATTGGTCGCAACCATTTGAAGTAATGTGTGATGCAAGTGATTTTGCAGTGGGTGCAGTATTAGGACAACGCAAGGAAAGAGTATTTCACACTATATATTACGACAGCAAGACTCTCACAGAAGCTCAGATTAATTACACAATCACAAAAAAAGAGTTCTTGGCTGTAGTCTTTGCTTTTGACAAATTTTGCTCATATCTTGTTGGCGCAAACGTTACTGTATTCACTGATCATTCCGTGTTAAGATACCTTTTTTGTAAAAAAAGACTCGAAACCAAGGTTGATACGATGGATCCTGCTACTGCAAGAGTCTGATATAGAGATAAAGGATCGAAAGGGGTCAAAAAACCAAGTGGCAAATCATTTGTCTCATCTAGAAGTAGGTAGTCAGGACGAAAATACATTTCAAATTGTCGACGCATTTCCTGACGAGAAGCTGTTTGCTGTCAACGCAACCCTATGGTATGCGGATGTGGTCAATTACCTGGTATGTGGAAGGCTACCTTTGGGCGCAACAGGTCATAAGAAAGAAAGATTTCTTCGCGACATAGAAAAATATTACTAGAACGAGCCATATCTATTTAAGGTATGCAACGAAAATATAATTAGGCATTGTGATCCAGATGAAGAAATGCTTTCAATCCGGAAGCATTGTCACGACTCTCCTTCTGGAGGTCATTTTAGTGGCATAAGAACTACTACAAAGGTTCTTCAGTCAGGATTTTATTGGCCTTCACTATTTAAAGACGCCCATGTGCACTAATGTGATAAATGTCAGCACACCAAATCAATATCTCGACGTAATGAGATGTTGCAACAGCTAATCATGCAGGTTGAACTCTTTGACGTTTAGGGTATGGACTTCATGGGACCATTTCTAAGTTCGTTTGGAAATGTTTATAACCTAGTTGCTGTTGTCTATTTGTCAAAGTAAGTGGAGGCCATTGCTGTCCTAAAAGATGATGCAAGGAAAATGCTAAAGTTTTTCCATAAGCATATACTTACTTGTTTTGGCACACCTAAGGCATTGATCAGCGACCAAGGCACTCACTTCCACTGCAATTAGGTAGCAGCTGCACTGAAGCGGTATGGAGTTAACCATAAAATGGCAACCACATACCATCGTAAACGGACAAGCTAAAGTTTCCAATCGAAAAATCAAGAATATTCTCGAGAAGGTGGTGAATCCATCAAGGAAAGATTGGTCTTCTAGGCTTGATGATGCGTTGTGGGCATTACAGACAGCATACAAAAACCCACTTGGGATGTCACCATATCAACTTGTATTTAGTAAAGCATGTCAGTTGCCTGTGGAATTAAAACATAAAACAATTTGGGCAATCAAGCAAGTGAACATGGATTACGAGGCTGCTGGGAAGAAAAGGCTGTTGGACATTACTAAACTTAAAGAAATTCGATGCAATGCTTATGAAAATGCCACAATTTATAAGGAACAGACCAAGTGATGGCATGACAAAATTATTTTTCAGTGACAATTTATTGCAGGACAATAGGTACTATTATTTAATTCTCGACAAAAATTGCACCCAGGTAAAATACGCTCAGGTTGGTTTGGACCTTTTGAAGTTGTCGTAGCATTTCCTCACGGTGCAATTAAAATTAAATACATAAATGATGGGCACCAATTTAAATTGAATGGACAACAGTTAAAGCATTATTTTAGCCATGATGATCACAAACAGAAGGAGACCATTAATTTGGTCACATTTTTCTAACCTCTCTTTACATTTTTATTGTGTAATTTTAGTTTATTTTGTTTTTGTTTCAGTTTATGTTCCTTAATATTTTTGCAGGAACAAAGCTCTTTCTTTTGTCGATGTATACAAAGCTCCTTGTCGACGCATCTCATCTGTTGACTTACCAAAGAATCAAAACATATCAGGAAATAAATCATGACGTTGCATCCCTTATCCCCCAACCGTTGGGTCGATTTGAAAAAGGGAAATTCAAGTGGACGTATTTATTAATTGTAGACCTACTGTCCTCTCTCTGCAGTGTAAACAAACATGCCTCTCCATCTACTCTTCTCATTCCCTATAAAGCAATCCCTTGTGTGCTGACAATGTTATTCAGAAAAAACCTCCATTATTATTCAAACTTTTCTTCAAAGCTCCCACCTTTTCTACTCATTATTACCTCTGTTACCAACAAATATGGCCATAACTCGAGGCGTTAATACACCATCAAAGTCTATTGCAGAATCTTCCTCCGTCGTCATGGTGCGTGAAACAGAGCATCACCCATCTAGATAACCGGTGGTGTTCCTTACCAAGGCGTCGAAGGAACACTTCCAAGATAATATGCTAAAGTGAAACTGCCATCCTAAGCAAGGTTTTCAGCAGTCAAAGCAACAGGACCTTGGGAAGCAAGTAAATAAAGCCATAGCAAAGATGGGATGGGAAACTTTCTGCAGTCATTCTAGAGGCTACTCATCGTCTTTGGTGCGAGAGTTTTACACAAACCTTACTGACAATGAGCAAAAGTTTGTGTTTGTTCGCGAAGGGTTGGTACCTTGGGGTGTCTCACACATTAATGATCTCTATAACATCACAGTGAACAAGGATGAACATATGGCATTCTTTGAGGAACTCATAGAGGAAGGGGTTGATATGTTGATGCAAGACCCCTACGCTGAAGGAGCTGTGTGGACGAGCTCTAATCCAAACAGTTACACCATGCATCGACAATTTTTGACATTGTAGAGTAAGGCCTGGTTTCATTTTATTAATTGTCGCCTCATGCCTTCTACCCACAGCATGACTGTAACTTTGGACCAGATGTGTTTGATACATTCGATCATAAAGGGGAGAAAAATTAATGTTGGTGCAATTTTGCACCAAGAAATTACGATTGTGCTGCTAGATAGACTGATATTTTGGCATTTCCCTCATTGATCATGCAGCTGTGCTAGCATTGAGGTGTGATGCCTCGTGAGAGAGAGGAAATTTTAGACAACATTGAGTAGATGACTCGTGGGAAAGAAAAAGAAAAGGCAAGGCAAAAGTGGAAGAAAAGAAAACTACTAACACCACAAACCTATCCTTATGGCGTAAAGTCAAGCAAGTAGAGAAGATCGTCGACTCTATCAACATAAGGCAGATTAAACTTGTCACCACAATTGAAGATATGGAGACATCTCAAAACTTATTCTATGCCTACACTAGGGCATGGAATAGTGCCATTGTGACCACACTACGACGTATGAGCAAGGCATCTCTATCGGAGTTCCCTATTTTTCCTCCGATCCTTAGAAAAGTCGAGCCTTCAATTGAGGAGGTTGAATTCGGAGGAAAGGACCAATTTGTGGCATCCTTGCAAATAGTGCATATTTCTGATGATGAACGAGAGGTGGATTTGAAGGAAGTAGAGGACTGCCTCTGGAACATTGCAAGCCTTTTAAGGATGATTTTTCTTCCAGTCTAGAGGCCACTGTGGCTGAGAAAGAGGCCCATACTGGTGAAGGGAACATGCTAGTAGAACATGTGGAGACAGAGGAAGAAAATGATGAAAGAAAGGAAGGAACTGATGTCGAGGCAAATTCGGCTGAGGAATTTGTCACTACACCAATAGTTGTGGGTGCATCACTTACAGAGATCCACCCATCTGATGTCACGGTCGATGATGTCAAGGCGAGCCCGATGCTGAGGAGCAGTCCGAAGATCCGACCAAGCCAATGCAAGTGTTAGAAAAAGTAATCTAGTAAAAGGCTGTCACTGCAAGAGTGTGTGTCGATGCAATTACATATTCTCTATGGGTTTCTTGCATCCCATTGTTACTTCCTAGGAACAAGAGTATAGTAATACAACGACATCCCTCAATCACATAAAAAAAAGAGAAAAAGAAAAAAAAGGGAAAAGAAGAAAAAATGTATATGTATATATTACTATACAATAAATGTTGTTTTGGTAGAAAGAATTTAAGATTTAAAGTATGATGCTAGCATTAATGAGGTTGCAATTTTAATTATTCATACCTATAAATTGTCGGCACAATATTCTGTCATTTGAATGTAATTCATGAATTAGGATTTCAGATGATTCAAGTTGCTAGAATGGTCATTGCCTTGACAAAATTTTTTGCTATAACTTTGGTAGTTTTTGTTTACTTGAGGACAAGTAAAAACTCAAGTTTGGAGGTTATGATAGCATTAGAAAGAACCATTGATTTCTCCTTACTTATGGTATAATTTTCTCCTATTTGTTCATCTTTAGCATACATTTTTAGTATTTTTAATTTAGTTATTGCATTTTCTAACTTAATGAAGCTCAGCCTAATTTCCTTTAAATTTGTCATGTTTTTACTACTGATGTCACTGCATTAGTTTGCTTAGTATTGCACCCAGAGATGTCACTATAGGAACCTATCCAGAAGTACCGATGCATGAAGTTGTCTAGAGTTGTTGCTGCATAAGAGGATCCAAAATTGCGCCTAGAACTGTCGCAGCACCTGACAGCTGTCTGATTATCACACTAGAAATGTGTGAGTTGTACAGCTAGTATAACCAACTTGTACAGCCAAAGAATGCTAGATCTGGAAGGTGACACCTGTACTATGAGGTTACTGTTAAATATTGAAGAGAAGGAAAGAGAATGGATCTTCTTCTTGCTTTTCGACTGATTGGATTTTCTTCTTCAAAACACATCTTCAAGCTTGCATCCATGGTAACTTAATTTCCTAAAGGGCGACCTGACGTAGAAAGGAAGGCAGTCTTGCTCCTAGCGAGGAGCATCCTAAGTGCGATCCAAAAGGAGAGTAAGGGAGTAATTTGAGTAGACCAGGAATAGGATACCTCAATTGATCTATTATTCCTCTTTCTCAAATGCTGATAAATCTTGTTATTTTGAGTTGTATGGAAGTACAATTGAATTTTAGAACTGAATGATATCTATTTCAATCTCGCCTTTACTGTTAATCTTTGGATTTAATTGTTTGACCACGGAAGTGTGATTACAGTCATTGGCACTAGAAGGTGCAACGACAAATTAAGTTAACAAGCAAGACACCGGAAGGTGTGGTTAGTATGAATATTTGAGTCTTAAATCTAGCAGGAAAGTTAAATTTGGGAAGATTTTCATTGTGCAATATTGCAGCGAAAAATTTATCTGTTATTTTTAACCTTGTGTGCCACACTTAGCTTTCTACCAACTATTCATGTCAGGAACCCCATTTTATTATCATTGCTTTACTCTTAAATTTTTTCATTATTGCTTCAACAAATTAATCTCATACTTTTACTACATTTACTAGTTCATTGTTATGACAATTATTACCATAATTTATCGTATTTATTCTGTCATTTCATCGAGAAGTATAAACACAAACAACCATCTTCGTGGATCAATATCCGATAGACTTACATCTATCTGTTATACTTGCATCGACAGTGTACGATTACACATAATTGTTGTGACGTTCATAGCGCGATTAGGCTCGCTACTTGATTTTGCTTCGCATTACCATTGCTGCGTATCCTTGCTCAGGTGGTTTTGCAAGGACGTCGTCAAGGCTTCGCTCCCACGTTGTCTGACAACTCTTCCTTTGCACTTTCGATCTGCTGTGCAGCTCTCCTAATTCTCTTCCTCTCGGAGTATTTGCTCTAGCACTCTGCCTTTACTAATTTAATTTTGATTTCTCCGTATATTTTTCTCTTCCAAGGTGCTGCTTTTATAGGAGCTTTACCACATGTTCCACATTTCCAGATCCGGATTTCTAAGGGCATTCTAGTGCCATCCTAGATCCTTCTAGTGGAGATCAACATAAATTCAGCTTGCTGTAGTAGAATCTTGCAAGCCTGGTACTGCCAGAGCGTTGTTTAGCAGCGATAATCTTTTGCTACTTCTGCTCCCCAACAGTCCTTCTTTTTAGGTCTCATACTCCTTCTCTCTCATCAACCCTGCATCGATTCAACACTTACCAACAAGCGTAATATTGCTACAACAAAAGGGTAAAAATATACTAATTTTGTCAATTAAGCACATGATGGTACTAAAAAGAACGTATGTTTTCTCCCCATTTATTGTATAATTTGTTCCCATTATATCATGTTTAGCATGCATTTTTAGCATTTTATATTTAGTAATTGCATTTTCTAAGTCAGTGATGTTTGGTTTAATTTTCTTTCATTTTATCTTACTTTTTCTACTAATGTCTCCACATTTAGTGTTCAGTATTGCATCTTGAAATGTCACTACAGGAACCTGTCCAGAAGGATCAATGCATGAAGGTATACAGAGTTGTCGCTGCAAAATAACATCCAAATTTGTGCCCAAAACTGTCACCGCCATTAGCACTTCCAAATTGCACCCAAAACTATCGTTGCAGGAATATTTTCGAAATGCATCCAAGACTGTCGCTGCATAAATATTCTTTAAATTGCTTCCAGAACTATCCCTGCATAAGTATTCTTCAATTACACCCAGGAATGTCGCTACAGAACATGTACAGAATCGTCGCTGCATGAACATGTCCACAATTGCGCCCAGAATTGTGGCCGCATCTGATAGCTGTTCGACAAGAAAAGAAATGTGTGAGCTGTCTAACCTGGTATAACCAACTTGTAGAGCTCAATTTTGCAGAATAGACACATGTACAATTTAGGCTAAATATAAACACTCACAAGGAAAGAAAAAGGTGTCTCTTCTTCCTTTAGTCTCCCATTTTGCAATATTATATTCTTCAACCTAGCTTTTGAGCTTTTCGGTTATAGAGGCTTGAGACCCCTCGGGTGAACTGATGCGACGAGAATGCGGCATCTACTCTTGACGAGGAGTGTTCTAAATGTGATGCAAGAGGTGCATTTACGAAAAGTTCTAGTAAGCTAGGAATAGAATGCTTCAACTTGTTCTTTATTTCATCTTAAAAAGTTGATAAATTCTGATGATTTTAATTGTGTATGGAAGTACCTCTTAATGTTAGATATATTTTGGTTTCTACTCAAATCTGCTTAATTGTTTATCTTTGGATTAATTGTTTTGACCACGGAAGTGCGATTGCAGTCAGTCACTAGAAGGTGCAGTGAGAAGTTAAATTAACAAGTAAGACAATGGAAGTTGCTTGAGGCACGAAGGAATTCTGACCACATATTCTTAAATGCAAAGCATTGCCAGCACTGGAAGGTGTGGCTAATGTGAGTGTTTTGAGTCTTTGATAAGTAGGAAGTCGAAAGTAGTGAGATCTCATTAATCTTAACTATAGCAACAATTTATCTACCAATTACCTTGTAGTCACATTTAGTGTTTGCCTACTTATCAAGTCATGGATCCCCCATCTTATCATTGTTTTACTTCTTTAATTTTCTTAATTTGCATTGACAAAATATCTTCAACATTCATTTCATTTTCTATTAAATTGCTCTGACATTTTGTATTACAATTTTACAAAATTTGCATTGATAGTTTTAACTCTTGTATTTGTACAGTCTTTGACTTAATTGCGGTGACATTATTCCTGATAATTCTTCTTATTTTAACTTCTTTTGCTTTGACAAATTTAAACATAGACAGCCATCTCTATGGGATTGATATCTGATAGCTTACACCTATCAACTATACTTGCATCGACAAGTGCTCGCTTGCACGTTTGTTGTGATGTTCATAGCACGATGAGCGTAATACAACTTCGAAGACAAAAACATATAAAAATATTGCTAATGCTGTAACAATTTTATTTAAGATCAGACAAAAAGTTCTAGCAAAAGTATGTTATATAACTCTTTTTCAAGAGTTATCAATGCTCAGGCTAAATCTTGAGGGTAGAGCGTATTCTTCCTCATTCTTAGCCCTTCAATAGAGTTGTCAGCTTCATACCCTGTTGATCGGCCTGTAAAAGTTACAGCATTTAAGTACAAGCGGACACTTGTCGATGCAAGTATAGTTGATAGATTTGCTCTATCGGATATCAATCCCACGAGGATAAAGTTCTTGATGTTCAATTATCGAAGCAACTAAAGTTAAATTTAGAAGAATTGTTACTAAGAATGTTAGCGTAACTGAGTTAGATCTGCACAACTAAAAGAGTTAAATTGTCAACGCAAATATGAAATGAATTTGTCAGAGCAACTTGAGATAAAATGAATAGTTGTTGGGATGTTTGTAAAGATAAATTCAAAACTTAAAATAAATGATCAAGTGTAAAGAAGTGAGAGGACTATTGATTTCACAAGTCGTAATACTAAATGTGGCTACAACATAGATGAATTATCATCACAATTATATTTCAATGAAATCTTACTGCTATCACATCCTCTGTTTAATAAAGACCCAAATGCGAGTAACTACCACACCTTCCAATGTTGGTAATTCCTTTCACTTAAGAACAAGTGGCCAGAACTCCTTCTTAGCCTCAAGCAACTTCCGTTGTCTTACTTGTTGGTTTAACTTGTCACCGTACCTTCCAGTGACTGTGACTGCAATTGCACTTCCGTGGTCAAACAATTAAATCCAAAGATAAAGAGATAAAGAGAATAAAGTAAAAATCAAATTAGATCTAACTTCAAATGGTATTTCCATACTCAATTGAAAATCAATAATATTCATGAACAATTAAGAGGTATCAAAGAAAAATTCGAAGCATCTTATTCCCAGTTTACTAGAACTATTCCGTGACAGCTCCTCCTAAGCCACAGGTAGACACTTCTCACTAGGAGTCTTGCTCCGTGCTCGTCAAATCACCCTCCTCCTAACCTCAAGCTTCCATGGCAGCTCGTTAGAGATTTGAGAAATTTTGTAGACTTTAATTATTCACCACTTAATGATTATCTTCTTCTTTTTCTCTCCTATTTATAAGCTTTGGGAATTTCAAATCTCCTTCCTCCTCAGATCTAGCCATTTTGGCAGCTGTACAAGTTGGTTCATTCCAACTGTGCACTCTTGCAGATGTGCTGTGTTCTTCAGTCATCTGCAGGTTGTCACCGCATCTCTGGGCACAATCTCTGATCTTTACTTGTGGCGACAACTTAGCGTTCTCCTGAGCTGGTGCTTCCAGGTAGAGTGAATTCACTTGTACGAGGTGAAAGTCATCATGTGGTGACATCTTTGGCCGCAATTTCATGTTAAATTGTGGCTTCATCTTTACACACTTTCCAGCACTGATTTTCAGAAGTGAATCTTTGCACTGACAGTTTCAACCACAAAACTTATGCTACATATGGCAACATTAGTAGTATAAAAGAAGCTAAAATGAAAAGAATTAAAGCCATTCAACACTAAGTTAGAAAATGCAAATATTAACTATGAAATGTTTAACATGCATACTAAATATGATACAAAAGGAACAATTTTTACACAAGTTTTAGGGAGAAATAGGTGTCATTTCTAATGCTATAACACCCCCAAACTTGAGTTTTTACTTGTCCTCAAGTAAATAAAAGTTAACAGAATCACAATCAAAATTGTCACCGCAATCATCATTCTAGCAACTTAAGTTTTTTGGAATCCTGATGTATAAATTGCATTCATATGACAGAATAATGCGACGACAATTAATAGATATGAACAATCAAGACTGCAACTTCACTAATGTTAGTATCATGCTTTGAATCTCAACCTTTCTTAACCAATACAGTATTTATTGCAAATTTTTCTTGTTTTTCTCTTCTTCTTTGCTTTCTTTTTCTTCTTTTCTATTTTTGTACGTGATTGAGAGATGTCATTACATTACTATATTCTTATTCCTGGGTAGTAACGATGGGGTGCAACAAACCTTCAGGGAGCAAGTAATTGTGCCGACACACACTCTTGCAGTGACAGTCTTTGGCTAGATAATTTTTCTAACACATGCGGTGGAGTGTTCTCCCTTAATAAGTCATAATGAGCTTACATTGGAGTGTCTTATTATTAGTACATAACACTGCAATTGGTAAGTTAATTCAAGATTCAAAGATTGATACTACTCATTTATTACTAATGCAATCCCAATCATTCATTCAAAAATAGAAGGACTCAATATTCATTTACATTCATCCAATTCACATATCAGTATTCCAAATAATTCAAGATTTACGCGTAAAATAAAAATTGTGATCACATTTTTCTTGTAACTTTGCATACTTTCATTGATTAAAAAGAAAGTAAATTCTTCAAATATGTGGGTGCAATTGCATTTCCATTTCACACAAATTCCCCCCAAACTTAATGTCTGCATTGTCCCTAATGCACTGACAGTATTATACAAATTAAAATGGAAATGCAACTACAATGCAAATGTACTAACAAATAAAATGCAATGACAAATAAAAATGCAATGATAACTAAATGCTATGCATGCAACTAACTAATGAAAAGTAAACTAACTCATTGTTCAGCAGTCGATGAAGTGGCTACCTTGGCTTTCTTCTTTTCTTTTGGGCGCTCTTATTTATGCTTCTTTTTCTTGTTGTCCTTCCTTTTTCTTTTCTTGTCCTTGGAGTCAACCGAGGTAGTGAATTGCTCCTCTATAGCTGATTGATTGGAGGCTTCATCGACAGTCACGTCGAATGGGTGGACTTCAACAAGTAGTGCCACATAGGGCACAATGGTTAGAGGATTATAATCCTCAGTACTGTTAGTGAGTGCCTCGGCCTGGCTCGCTCCAGGTAGCGCTGAGTGTTCAACAGATGCCCTCACACTAGTAGTTGCGTCGATAAATTCTTCCTCAAAATTTGTCAAGGCATCTTCCTTCTCTTCATTCTTATCCTCCTCATCCTTCTCTTCTTCAATTTCCTTCTTCTCCTCAGGTTTCACCTTCTCAACTGTGCCTGCCGCATCTTTTTCCTCTCCTTCTCCTACTTCTAGACCCACAGATATAGCTGGTGTGCCCATATTCGTAGCAATAGCTTCTTTTTTACCGTGTTACCCCCAAGGCTATTTGAAAACTCATCCTCGATAGTTCTGAAACAGTTCTCTATGTCCTTGGTTTTTCCCTTGTGCTCCTCATCATCGGAGATATGAATTCTTGTTGGGGATTGGACTAGCTGAGGTCTACCTTCAGGAGTGGGTTGCTCGGAGGATGATGGGGCTTCCCTAATAATCGAGGAAAACATAGTGAACTCTGGTATGGGATGTGGGCTTAAATTCCTCAATATGGCGACAATGGCCTTGTTCTATACCCGAGTGTAAGCATAAAAGAGGTTTTGCCTATAGTCCATCTCTTCTAATACACTGACAAGTCACATTTGCCGTATATCCATGCGGTCAAGGAGTTGTTCTATCTTTATCAGCTTTTTCCCCATCTGAGGGTGTGTGGGCGCATTTTCTTTCTTCTCCTTTTTCTTTCCTTTCTCGATCTCTTTCTTCTTAGGCATCTCTTTTACCATAGGGGTTTCTTGCCCCCTCATCATACGCTCTATCGAGATGTCATTTATGAGCCCCTTGTTCTCCAGCACCTCCTCACCATCACGGGGCACAATACCCCTTTGTTCGTAGCGTAGCATTATCAAAGAAGGGAAAGGTAAAATACCTATCTGCTTATTTGCAGCTTCAGTGATTTCATCATGGAGAGTTACGCCGACATCAATGTGGCGTCCCTTCAGAATGGAATGCAAAAGGCACATGCGATCCAGCGTCGCAGTGGTGCTATGGGTCGATGGCAGAATGCGGCAGTTAACAAAGTGGAACCACACCTTACTTTGAGTTGTGAGATAATGTCGGTACATCATGTAGTTATGCGGATCGTTGCCAGTCCATATTGTGCCCTCGACGCATAAATCTCGTAGCACCAAGTCAGCACCTTCATCAGTGAAAGCTTCCAAAAACTCAGTATGGTATCTTCCTTTTCAGCGAAGTGGAAAAGCTCATTGATATGAGTGGCACTCTAAGGCACCAGACCCTCGATTACAAATGCAAACTCCTGTTCAAAATCTACTAAGTTGGCATAGAACTCTCTTACCATAGTGGAGGAATAACCGGTCGGATGATCGTAAAAAGACTCCCAACCCAGGCGAGAGATTGTCCTTGCCACTTGTTTCCCTAACGACCGTTGTGGAGACAACTGGAACCCCTGTTCAAGGTGACAGTTATGCTTGAGCATCACTTCATGATATCTATCCCTTATCGCCTTTGAGAGGAATAAAATAGGTTCTCTCGATGGTGGTTGTTCATCTTGACAAACCACGACAACTGTTAATTCAGTAGGGGAATTTGAAGGGGTTTTCACTCCTCTTGTTCTGACCATAATAACGGAAGAAAGAGTAAGAATAATGTGAAGAAAAATTATAAGAGCAATAAAGAGAATGATTGCAGCAACAATGGAGGTTATGAGTGGAAGAGGAGAGTCGGTAGAAGAAGGATTTTATAAACTTTGGAGGGGAGGAAACGTGATTGTTACAAATAGCATGGGAAATCGTTGCATCTACAGCCAATAAATGCCAAGATTGCAGATTGTATTTTTGGGTTGATCCAATGATTGGGGATGAATGGAGATCAACCGGCGTGATTCTTGGCTGAAATGCTTCACTGAGTCATCATATAGTGCGTCGACATGTTGTGCTATCAGATGCGTCGACAAAAAGGAAATTTTTTATTCTTGCATAAACTAAAAGGAAACAAATGAAAATAAAGAGCAAAAATTAAAAGTAAAAATTGCAATGACATTAATTAAATATGACCAGATTAATGGTCTCGCTTTGTTCTTTGACATCTAGGCTTAAGTAATGTTTCAATCGTTGGCCATTTACTTTAAACTGGTTACCATCATTCATATCTTCAATTGTCATTGCACCATGCTGGAATGCTTCTACAACTTTCAAAGGGCCTGACCATCTCGAGCGTAATTTACTTGGATGTAATTTCAAACGTGAGTTAAATAGAAGTACCAACTGACCAGGGTTAAATTGTCGTCGTAAGATAATATTGTCATGCCATCTCTTAGTCTTCTCCTTGTATATGGCTGCATTTTCATACGCATTGCATCGAATTTCTTCCAGCTTAGAAATGTCCAACAACCATTTCTGTCCAGCAGCGTCATAATCCATGTTCACCTGCTTGATTGCCCACATGGCTTTATGTTCAAGCTCAACTGGCAAGTGACAGGATTTACTAAATACCAACTGATATGGCGACACTCCTAACGGGGTTTTATATGCAGTGCGAAGCGCCCACAACGCATCATGTAACCAAGAAGACCAATCTCTTCTAGATGGATTAACCACCTTTTCAAATTTGTTGATTGGAAACTTTTGCTTGGCCATTCGTTTGTTGATTATACGTTGTTGCCATACGATGCTTCACACCGTAGTTCGCACCGTAATGCTTTAGAGATGTCGCCACTTGATTATTATGGAAATGAATGCCTTGGTCACTTATCAATGCTCGAGGTGTTCCAAATATTGTAAGGATGTATCTATGGAAGAAACTTAACACCGTCCGAGCATCGTCTTTTAGAACCGTAACTGCCTCGATCCACTTGGAGACGTAGTCAACGCCAACTAAAATATACACATTAACAAAATAGTTTGGAAATGGTCCAATAAAGTTAATACCCCAGACATTAAATAACTCCTTCTCCATGATAGGTTGTTGGAGAATCTCATTGCGTCGAGATATAGAACCTGTGCGTTGACATTTGTCACATTGCTGCACAAAATTGTGGGCATCTCGAAACAATATAGGCCAGTAGAATCTTGATTGTAGGACCTTTGTAGTAGTCCTAACACCACCAAAATGGCGTCCATAAGAAGCATCATGGAAATGCCTCAGGGTAGAAGACATCTCGTCCTCAGGAACACAGCAATAAATAATGTTTTCAATGCATACGTTGAATAGGTATGGCTCATTCCAATGATACTGCGCAGCGTCTCTAATGAATTTGATCTTCTTGTCACCTGTTGTACTTAAATGTAGCTTACCATAAGCTAAATAATTGACAACATCAGCATACCATAGAGATGCATCGACATAAAATAATTGCTCATCTGGAAATGCATCGACATTGCATGACTGATTGCCATCTTCGCTTCTAGCTTCCAGACGAGATAAGTGGTCTGCTACTTGGTTTTCAGATCCTTTTGTCTTTGATTTCAATATCAAATTCTTGTAAAAGTAGGATCCATCTGATCAAGCGTGGTTTGACATCTTTCTTCTCAAAAAGGTATCGCAAAGTGGAGTGATCTGTGTAAACTGTAGTTTTTGCACAGACAAGATATGAACAAAACTTGTCAAATGCAAAAACTACTGCTAGTACTTCCTTCTCAGTAGTTGTATAATTTACTTGTGCTTCAGTTATGTTTTACTAGCATAATAAATGGAATAAAATACCTTCTCCTTCCGTTGACCAAGCGTAGCCCCTAAGCAAAGTCACTTGCATCACACATTACCTCAAATGGTTGCGACTAGTCTGGTGCGACGACAATAGGAGCTTTTACTAGCTACTTTTTAATTGTAACAAATGCATCCAAACATTCGCCATCAAATAAAAAATTTTTATTCTGCTCTAACAATGAGATAGTGGCTTTGGAATCTTGGAAAAATCTCGAATGAATATTCTATAAAAACCAGCGTGACCAAGAAAGCTTCTTATTACTTTGACATTTGTAGGTGGCGATAACTTCTCATTGATTTCTACCTTTGCTTTGTCTACTTCAATGCCCTGACATGATATTTGATGGCCAAGAACAATGCCTTCAATTGCCATGAAATGACATTTTTCCTAGTTCAGCACTAGATTTATGTCCTTGCATCTCTTCAATATTTTCGCTAGATTGTCGGTGCATTGGTCAAAAGAGAAATCGTCCATGAATACCTCCAATGAATCTTCAATCATGTCCTAGAAAATAGCCATCATGCACCTTTGGAATGTAGCTGGTGCATTGTATAAACCAAATTATATACGTCGAAAAGCAAACATTCCAAATGGACAAGTGAACATTGTCTTTGCTTGATACTCCGGCGCAATGGCTATTTGATTGTAACCAGAGTAGCCATTTAAGAAACAATAATAGGCTTTACCAGCTAGCCTATCCAGCATATGATTAATGAATGGTAATGGAAAATGATCCTTCTTTGTGGTCGCATTTAGGCGACAGTAATCCATACACACTCACCAACCTGTAGCAATGAGAGTATGGATTGGCTCGTTCTTCTCATTACTTACTACTGTGATGCCGCTCATCTTGGGCACACATTGAACAGGGCTCACCCATGTGCTATCTGAAATGGGATAGGTGATGCCTGTATCCAGCAACTTAATGATCTTTGTTTTTATTACCTCTTTCATTTTAAGTCTTCGTTGTTGCTCAATGGACTGCTTCCCTTCATCTTCCAACCTGATTTTATGCATGGAAAAAGAGGGACTAATGCCTCTGATGTCTGTAATAGTCCAAGCAATGGCTCGTTTATAGTGCTTCAAAATTACGATAAACTTTTCTTCTTGACTCGCATTGAGGCTTGTGCTGACAATCACGAGTAATGTGTATTGTCACCTAGAAAGACATACTTCAGATGCGTCGGCAATGACTTTAACTCCAGAGTAGGAGCTTGCTCAATTGATGGTTTAAACACCGAGATCGTCATTGCAATCAGTTCACAAATATTAGCCTCAACCCTGTCATTGCAATCAATTAGGATATCATCAGTGGATGTCACTGTATATTCATCTGGAACTGCTGAATTTCATTCATTGAATTCTTCTATAATAATTTCATCCAGCACGTCAATGTGGTGACATTGCTCCTTACTTCTTGACAGAGATGCTTCGAACACACTGAAAGTTACATGCTCGTCATTATGACGCATAATCAGCTCGCCCTTGAAAACATCAATGAGTGTGCATCCTGTTGCTAAGAATGGATGCCCCAAGATAATGGGCACCTCTTTATCTGCTTCGCAATCAAGGATGATAAAATTAGTAGGGAACACAAGCTTGTCAACTTGGACGAGGACATCCTAAATCTGTCCTTCTGGTTATGCCAAAGATCTATCTACAAGCTGTAATGTAATCGCAGTGGGCTTCGTAGATCCAATTCTTAACTTCCTAAAAGTGGATAATGGCATGAGGTTAATACTAGCTCCCAAATCGCATAAAACTTTACCTAGATAGTGGTTTCCAATGGAGCATGAAATTGTGAACATGCTAGGGTCTTTCATCTTTGGTGGTAACTTGCTTGTTAGCACGACACTGCATCCCTTTATGAGTGTAATTGTTTCAATGTCAGAAAGCTTTTTCTTCTTCGATAGTAGCTCTTTCATAAATTTCCCATAACTGGGGATCTACATAGGAGCATCCACTAGAGGTATGTTAATGTGTAATTGCTTCAAGGTAGAGACAAACTTCTGATAATCTTTGTATGGTCCTTCTCTTTGAATCTCTATGGAAATGGCAAAGGTATATTGTCAGTGAGTTGTTGTAAAGGATTCGGTTGCGTCGACATGGGCAGTTGCATCGACATCTTTGTTGGTTGAATCATTGGAGTGACTATAGGTGGCCCCTCCTCATTTATTTCTATTGGGTCTTCCTCATAGACAACTTTTTATTGCTTTGGCTCAGATGCGTCGACATGTACTTGATTGGAATTGCTACTTGGCTCAGTAGTTTGCTTTCCAATTCTCAGTATGATAGCCTTACAATGCTCATTCCCTTTCTAAGTTAGATTTTCAGTGTCGCTAGGTAAAGCACCTGCTGACCTTGTGCTCATGTTAGAAGCTAATTGTCCTAGTTGAGCTTTCATAGTGCGAATAAAAGAAGAGTTTCCTTGAACGATTGCTTTTGTTCTCGTGATATGCTCTTGCATCAACGCTTCAAGAGTAGCCAATGGATCTGCTCTTGGTTGAGAATATTGCTATTGTTGTTGTTGATGCTGTCCTTGCATACTTGGCATCGCATTTTATTGTGGTGGCATTCGAGCTTGTGACTGCATCTGGTTATATGAATGCATTTGATTTTGTGATCGCATATTATCTGGTTGCACATGCAATTACAGGTTGTGATTATAGTTCTGCTGTTGTTGGTTGTTGTTGTAACTCCCTTTTCTAAAGTTTCCTTGATTTGAGGCATTTCTATATCTAAATGTAGATGCACTCTGGTTCCCCCAAGGTTGTTGAATACGATTAGGATTACTATATGAGTTACCATAGGGATTTCCTCTAATGTTGTTGACATAAAATGCATTCTTAGCATGTTATGGGCAATCCTCATAACTGTGGTTATCACCGCATATTTCATAGGAGAATGTCGGGATATCCATCTGTTGGGCTACTTGAATCGGGGCAACTTCACTTTTCCCTTCATGTTCTTGATCATGTTTGCCAACGAGGATACCTGTGCACTCAAAGCTGATATGGCATCTAATTCCATAACACTAGGATTAGTTTTTACCTAAGTAGAACGAGAAATTGGATATTGATAGTCATTCTGTGCAATTCTCTCTAATATCCGTACGGCTTCATTGTAGGTACAATCCAACAATGGTCTATTGGCAAATGCATTGACAAGATTTCTTGTCTGTGCATTCAACCCATTATAAAATATCTCAATCTGAGTCTCTTGTTGAATTACATGCATGGGGCAACGTCTCAGCACAGTCTTATAACATTCCCATGTAGTGTGTAAGTTCTCATCATCCAATTGATGATATGTCGTGATATCATTCTGCAATCTTGCATTCATTATCGGTAGATTAAATCTCAGCATGAACTGTGTTGCTAGCGCATTCCAAGAAGTAATGGATCCAGCTGGTTAACCAAAGAACCATGTTCTCGCCCTCCTTTGCAAAAAGAATAAGGGAACAGCTGCATCTTCAAGGCGTCATCAGGAACACGATGTTGACTAAAACAAGCGCATATAAGTAGAAATGATTTGAGATGCTCTCTAGCATCTTCATGAGGTAAACCTGCATATTGCCTATTAGAATTCAGCATTTGAAACATAACTGGTTTCAATTCAAAATTGCCAGCTTGTATTATCGGTCTAACAACCCCTGGTTATAAGTCATCAAGCACAGGAACAACAAAATCTCTGATTATCTTGTCTTGAATTTGCTCCATTTGTGCAACGGTGGTGGTAAATTATTAATTCTTTATGGCTGTATTGGAGGAACTACATTTTGTGGCAGCAATGGTGGAAGGTCATTATTGTTTCCAGCCATTTTCTTTTGTTCTTGCTTCCTTCTTTGAATAGTCCGTTCGAGTTCTGGATCAAAGCTCACAATATCCTTAGGATTTTTTCCTTGTGGACATGCAACTCCTAAAGAATTTGAGAGAAAATCAAAAGAAAGTTTAAACAAATTAGTAAAAACAAAAAGTTAAGTAAGAAAGAATAATTGCAACTACAAAAATGAAAATCAAACAAACGCCATCCCTGGTAATGGCACCAAAACTTGATCGGCCTATAAACGTCACAGCATTTAAGTGCAAGCGGACACTCATCGATGCAAGTATAGTTGATAGATTTGCTCTATCGAATATTGATCCCACAAGGATAGAGTTCTTGATGTTCAATTGTGAAAGCAACTAAAGTTAAATTTAGAAGAATTGTTACTAAGAATGTCAGCGTAACTGAGTTAGATATGTACAGCTAAAACAGTTAAATTGTCAACGTAAATATGAAATGAATTTGTTAGAGCAACTTGAGATAAAATGAATAGTTGTTGGGATGTTTGTAAAGATAAATTTAGAACTTAAATTAAATGATCAAGTGTAAAGAAGTGAGAGGATCACTAATTTCACAAGTCGTAATACTAAATGTTGCTGCAAGGTAACACATAAAAGAATTGTCATCGCAATTATATTTCAATGAAATCTTACTACTATCACATCCTCTACTTAACAAAGACCCAAATGGGACTAACTACTGCACCTTCCAGTGCTAGTAATGCCTTGCACTTAAGAACAAGTGGCCAAAATTCCTTCTTAGCCTCAAGCAACTTCAGTTGTCTTGCTTATTGATTTAACTTGTCACCGCACCTTCCAGTGACTGTGACTGCAATCGAACTTCTGTGGTTAAACTATTAAATCCAAAGATAAACAGATAAAGAGAATAGAGTAAAAATAAATTTAGATCTAACTTCAAATGGTACTTCCACACTCAATTGAAAATCAACAGTATTCATCAACAATTAAGAGGTATCAAAGAAAAAGTCGAAGCATCCTATTCCTAGTTTACTAGAACTATTCCGTGACATCTCCTCTTGCACCACAGGTAGACACTCCTCGTCAAGAGTCTTCCTCTGTGCTCGTCAGATCACCCTCCTCCTAACCTAAAGCTTCCATGGCAGCTCGTTAGAGATTTGAGAAATTTTCCAGACTTTAATTCTTCACCTTGATGATTATCTTCTTTTTTTCTCTCCTATTTATAAGCTTTGTGAATTTTAGATCTTCTTCCTCCTTAGATCTAACCATTTTGGCAGTTGTACAAGTTGCTTAATTCCAGTTATGCACTCATGCAGATCTAGTGTGTTCTTCAGTCATCTGCAGGTTGTCGTCGCATTTCTGGGCGCAATCTCTAATCTTTACTTGTGGCGACAACTTAGCGTTCTCCTGTGCTGGTGCTTCTAGGTAGCGTGAATTCACTTGTACGAGGTGAAAGTCTTCATGCGGTGACATCTTTGGTCGCAATTCCATGTTAACTTGTGGCTGCATCTTTGCACACTTTCCAGCACTGATCTTCAAAAGTGAATTTTTGCGCTGACAGTTTCAACGGCAAAACTTATGCTACATATGGAAAAATTAGTAGTATAAAAGAAGCTAAAATGAAAAGAATTAAAGCCATTCAACACTAATTTAGAAAATGCAAATATTAACTATGAAATGTTTAACATGCATACTAAATATGATACAAAAGGAACAATTTTTACACAAGTTTTAGGGAGAAAATAGGTATCATTTCTAATGCTATCACTTGTTTGCCTCAAAAATCCATTCGTGATTTGTGTATTAGTCATGCGTGATAATCCTACATTAAGGTTCCTTCTCCTTCTCCTTCATCTACTCCTACGTTTGCATTTGCACCTTCACCTGCACTTGCACCAAATCCTACCACCGTACCTTTCCTTCCAAACATAGAGTAAAAATGTAATAAAAATGTACGACCAAGCTTTTATTCATGAATGCATGAAAAAATAAAAAAGCTATCCTAGAATGCCTAATTACACCCAAGTTCAAGCACTTTTTCGAGGCTAAAAAATACATAAAAGATAACTCTTTTAAAGAGTTATCACTGCTACAAGCAGATTCCTTCCTCCAAGATTAAGTGGATCCTCAACACCAGGATCGTTTCCAGCCATATTCCTCAGCTCCCTTCTTCTTCTTCTTAGGGTTCTCTCTATTTCCAAATCGAAGTTGTACTCTTGAAGAGGAATGCCTCTTCTCATACACTGGCAAAACCTATTAAAAATAAATAGTTAGCACTAAAAAAATCAATGCACTTAACAATAACTAAACCAAATCTCATTAAATTGTCGATCCCCGACAATGATGCAAAAAACTTGTTGCGGCTGTAACTTATGCGCAAACTGTGCAAGTATACTCATCGCTCAAGTGATAAAGTGGTAAGTGAGTTATCGTTCTCCATAGGGATCGGAACTAATATGATCTAACTAAGTTATTGTCTTGGCAAAAGAATAATGTCATGGTAAAGTCAGTGTATGTTAAGGTCATGACAAAGAAATAATGTCAAGGTAAAGTTTAGTAGATACTATGCTATGGCAAAGTAATATAAGAGAATAAAAATAAACAAAATACTGGAAATAAAGATGCTGAAAAATAAAAGATAAAATATTTGATATACCAAGTACCAAAAAAAAAGTGATAAACTAAATGCAGAAAAATAAATGGTAAATTGTGAATGATACGTGATGAACGGCTTTTGACAAGATATCAAGGGGAGACAATGATGAATAATAAACTTGAATGTATTTAGAGTATATTCATATATCCTAAAATGTCATGGCAAACCTCTAAAACTTATACTGCTCTGTCACGTAATTCTTATGGCAGTAATCACAAACATTTAAACTCACATTGTATCAATGTGGAGCACATTGTGAAAAGTCCAATTGAATAAATAGTAAAGAATTAGATTAACCATAAATCATTCATCAAAATATAAAAAATATTATCCAAATAAATCCAAAAAAATATCACTCATAACCACCTAAACAAACTCAATTAAAAATAACTGAAAACCAATGATGAACACAGGAGCTGTTGTCACCAGCCTCCTCCTTCTCCAGCACTCTAGCTAGATCTGGAGGTTAAGGCATCTTCTTCCTCGTGCTAAGCTCTTCAATGGAGTCGTCATCTTCTATCCCTGTCTACCTTAGAGACCACTAGTGATTTGCGCATTGGTCGTGCGTGATGTGCCTCAGTTCTTCACTCATATTTTCCATTTATCATCTGGTCCAAGTTATCATCGTTCAAACTGTGCATGAAGGACGCATGCTCATCTATCCGTTCCGAAATCCGTAGTAAAACATTGATATGCGTCGTACTCCATGGCACCAACCCCTCTCGGACAAACACAAACTCCTGCTCCTAGTCCATCAAATTTGCATAACATTCCCTAACCAGAGAAGGGGAATAACCTGAAGGATGGTCGCAAAAATATTCCCACTCGAGGCGGTTGATGGTACGGTGAACTCATTTTCCAAGAGTCAGATGTGGGGAAAGTTGGAAGCCCTGTTCAGGGTGGATGCTACGCTTTAACATTGTGATACCGATCTTTAGCTGCAGTCGTTAGAAACAAAACTAGGCTTGTGGATGAAGGCGATGGTGTCATGGACGGAACCTCAATAGGAGTAGTTGGAGTGTCCTTGGAGGAGGGTTTAGGAGTGTTTTTGGAAGCACGAGTTTTAGCCATGGTGAAAGAAAGAGAAAGTAAAGAAGAGGTGCAGAGAAATATCACTTCGAAATAAGGAAAAAAGTATGAAGACACTAAAGGAAATAAATCACAGTAGTAATGGCAGATGTGAAGAGAAAATATAACTGCCATGAGGGGGATTATATAACCTAGGCGTAATGAGTGGAAAAACACGGGGAAACATTACGTCTGCAGCCATTAATTAATAGACTGCAGATCGTACCAATTCATTTTGATCCAATGGTTGGGAGAGGAAAGAATCAATCGACGTGATTCTTGCTAAAAAATTAATGCCGACTCATCCCAGGATGCGCCAATAATCTGTGCTTCAATGCATCGACAAAAAGATGATTTTTATTTCTGCTAAGAATTTGAAACAACACAACAAAAAGTGAAACAATTAAGAGTAAATAAGGAAATGCATCAACATTATTTAAATGTCACTAGGTCGACAGTTTTGTCTGGTTCTCGAACATCTGGGCTCACATAGTGTTTAAGACGTTGGCTATTCACCTTAAATTGTTGTTCATCCTGTAAGTTTTTGATTGTTACATCACCGTGTTGAAATGCTTTGACAACCTTGAATGGACCTGACCACCTTAATCAAAATTTCCCTGGATGCAATTTTAAATGTGAATTAAATAAAAGTACCAATTGACCAGGATGAAATTGTCAACGCAAGATGATGTTGTCATGCCATTTCTTTGTCTTTTCCTTGTCTATCGCATCATTTTCATAAGCATGGCATCGGATTTCTTCTAATTCCATGATGTCCAATAGCTTTTTCTTTCTAGCGGCATCATAGTCCAAATTCACTTGCTTAATTGCCCACATAGCCTTATGTTCAAGTTCGACAGGCAAGTGGCAAGACTTCCCAAACACTAGTTGATATGGCGACATCCCCAACGGGGTTTTATAAGCGGTGTGAAGTGCCCACAATGCATCATGTAGCCGCGCAGACTAATCCTTCCTAGATAGGTTAACCACCTTCTCAAGTATGCTTTTAATTTAATGATTGGATACTTCGGCTTGACCATTAGTTTGTGGATGATACGTGGTAGCCATACGATGCTTCACACCATATCATTTTAATGCAGTCGCTACTTGGTTATTGTGGAAATGAGTGCCTTGATCGCTTATTAACGCTCTCGGTGTTCCAAACCTTGTGAGAATGTATGTGTGAAAGAATTTCAACACTGTCTGAGCATTGTCTCTTGGCACCGCAATAGCTTCAATCCACTTTAAGATGTAGTCAATAGCCACTAAGATATACATATTTGTAAAAGAGTTTGGAAATGGTCCCATAAAATCTATACCTAAACATCGAAGAGCTCTACCTTCATAATGAGTTGTTGGAGTATTTCATTGGGCCGAGATATTGAACCAGTGCATTGACAACGATCACATTATTGTGCGAAGTTGTGAGCGGCTCGAAACAAATTGGGCCAATAGAATCCTGATTGGAGGACCTTTGCAGAAGTCTTTGTGCCACCAAAATGGCCTCCACAAGGGGCGTCATGGCAATGTCGCAGGATTGACATCATTTCTTCTTCAGGTACACAGCGACGAATTATATTGTCGGTGCATACCTTAAATAGATATGGTTCATTCCAATGGTATTTAGCAGCAATGCGTATGAACCTACTTTTATTGTGACCAGTTGCACTTATAGGTAGCTTTCCACATACAAGGTAGTTGACAATATCAGCATACCATGGTGATGTATCAACAGTAAATAATTACTCGTCAGGAAATGCCTCGATAATTTGAGTTGTTTGCCCATTTTCACTGCCAATATCTAGCCGAGACAAATGGTCAGCTACTTGATTTTCAGATCCTTTCCTATCTCTGATTTCCACATCAAATTCTTGAAGTAATAGAATCCATCTAATGAGTCTAGGTTTGGCCTCTTTTTTGTTGAAAATGTGTCTCAATGCTGAGTGATCTGTGTAAACTGTGGTCTTTGCGTCGACAAGATAAGAATGGAACTTGTCAAATGCGAAGACCACTGCTAACAACTCCTTCTCAGTCTTGGTATAATTGACCTGCATTTCTGTTAGAGTTTTACTAGCATAATAAATAGTTTGAAATACCTTTTCTTTTCTTTGGCCTAAGACAGCTCCTACAGTGAAGTCATTACCATTTCACATAAGTTCGAAAGGTTCCGTCCAATCCGGTGTGACGACAATCAGAGCTTGTACCAGCTATTTTTTATTGTTTTGAACGTGTCCAGACAAGCAACATCGAACACAAACTTTTTATTTTTCTATAGTAATTACCATAAGGGTTTGGCTATCTTGGAGAAATCTTTGATGAATCGTCTATAAAAGCCAGCATGTCCAAGAAAGCTTCTTATTGCTTTGACAGTGGTGGGTGGTGGTAATTTTTCAATGATTTTGACCTTTGCTTTATCAACCTCAATACCCTGACAAGATATCCGATGCTCGAGGATAATGCCTTCAGTTGCCATGAAGTGGCATTTCTCCTAATTCAAAACTAGATTTGTGTCCTCGTATCTCTTCAAGACTCTTGCCAAATTGTCAGCGCATTGGTTGAAATTTTATCCATAAATAGAGAAATCATCCATGAATACCTCTAAGGAATCCTCGATCAGGTCCAAAAATATTACCATCATACATCTCTAGAATGTTGCTGGCGTATTACACAACCCAAACGACATGCGTCGAAAAGAAAATGTTCCAAAAGGGCATGTGAATGTTGTCTTTGCTTGATCCTCCGGTGCAAAGCAATTTGGTTGTATCGAGAGTAATCGTCTACGAAACAATAATAGGCTTTACCAGCTAACCTATCTAGCATCTGATCGATGAACGGTAATGGAAAATGGTCCTTCTTTGTGGCCGCATTCAATCGTCAGTAATCCATGCATACTCGTCAGCTAGTTGCGATGCGAGTAGGGATTAACTCATTCTTGTCATTGGTCACAACTGTGAAACCACTCTTTTTAGGCACACATTAAACAGGGCTTACCCAATCACTATCGGAGATAGGATATATAATGCCCACATCTAACCATTTGATAATTTCCTTCTTCACTACTTCTTTCATCTTTTCATTGTGTCTTTATTGTTGCTCAATTGATTGCTTCTTTTCATCTTCTAGCTTAATCTTGTGCATACAAAAAGAGGGACTAATGCCTCTGATATCTGCAATGCTCTAGGCTATAGCTTTCTTATGTACTTTTATAATTGCGATGAGCTTATCTTCTTGCATTATGTCGAGGGATGCGTTGACAATAACAGGCAGTGTCTCGTTGTCACCAAGGAAGACATATTTCAAATGTGTTGGCAATGGTTTTAACTCCAAGGTAGGAGCATGCTCAATAGATGGTTTAAACACTGGAATTATCCTGTTAGATAAATCCAAAGATTCCATTTGCCAGTTTTTACGCATCTCACAATTGTTCACTTTCTCTTTGTCAGCACAATCATCCAGGATGTCATCGGTAGATGTTGCCGCATCATTACCAAAAAATGTTGAACTCCTTGCATAAAATTCTTCCAAAATAATTTCGTCCAACACATCTATGTGGTGGCATTATTCTTTAGGTCCGGACGCTGATGCCTCAAACACACTGAAGGTTACATGATCATCATTATGACGCATCACTAGTTCTCCCTTGAAAACGTCGATAAGTGTTCTTCCTGTTGCAAGAAATGGCCATCCCAAAATAATGGGTATCTCCTTATCTGCTTCGCAGTCTAGGATGATAAAATCAGTAGGGAACACCAGCTTATCAGCTTGAACAAGAACATTTTTAATTTATCCCTCCGGTTGTGCAAGAGATCTATCCACTAGTTGCAATATCACCGCAATGGGCTTCATCGAACCTATTCCTATTTTTTTAAAAGTAGACAAAGGCATTAGGTTAATACTAGCTCCTAGATCACATAAAGTTTTACCTAAGTAATGATTCTTTATGGAGCATGGGATTGTGAAGCTGTCAGGATCTTTCACCTTGGTTGGCAACTTGTTTGTGAGCACAATGCTGCACCCATCTGTGAGCGCAATCATTTCGATGTCGGACAATTTATTTTTATTTGATAACAGCTCCTTCATGTATTTCCCATAACTGGGTATCTACATAAAAGCATCTATTAGAGGTATATTAATATGCAATTATTTTAGAGTAGAAACAAACTTCTGGTAATCTTTGTCATGGACTTTTTCTTTAAATCATTGTGGGAATGACATAGGTATTGTGGCAGCGGGTTGTTGTGAATAACTAAGTGGTATCAACTTTGATGGTTGTGTCGACAACTTATTTGGGCATACTGTAGGCAGAGATGGTACTACAGTTGGTTCTTCAGCATTAATTTCTGCTTGACTTCCTTCAGCTATATCTTCTTCTTGTTGCTGTGAAGTGGATGCTTCAACATGATTTTGATCAGAATTGCTTAGCTTTACTATCTGTTTCCACTCCTTAATGTGATTGCTTTGCAATGCTCCTTCCCCCTTTACGTTGGATTTTTAGTATCACTAGGCAGAGTACCTGGCAATCTATTGCTAAGATTAGAAGCTAACTGACTGAGCTGAGCTTTCAATGCTCGTATGGAAGAATAATTTCCTTGCACTATTACTTCGATTCGTGTGATATGCTCGTGTATCAATGCTTCAAGAGCAGCCATAGGATCTGCCTTTGGTTGAGCAAACTGCTACTGTTGATGCTGATGATGTTGTCCTTGCAATTGTGGTGGTACAGACTATTGTGGTTGTAAGCATAATTATGGTTGCATTGGATTATGTGACTGCATCTAGTCAGAGCAAGAATTTATCTGTGAATTCTGATGATAATTCTACTATGAATTGGCATTGTAACCTCCTTGTCTATAACCCCCTTGATTTAAGGAATTTCCATATCTATACATGGAAGTATTGTGATTCCCCCAAGGTTGTTGAGAATGATTGTTGTATGAATTACCAAATGATCCCCCTCGGATGTTACTGACAGTCCTCATAGCTATGATTGTCGCCGCAAATCTCGTAGGAAAATATCAGCGTATCTAATTGCTGGGCCACTTGTATAGGAGCAACATCGCTTGTTCCTTTCATATTCTTTATGATGTTAGCCAGTGAGGATACCCGCGCTGACAATGCAAAAATAATATCTAATTCAAGAACTCCAGGGTTAGTTTTTACCTGTGCAGAACGAGAGGTTAAATATTGGTAGTCTTTCTGGGCAATCCTCTCTAGAAATCAAACACCTTCATCATATGTACAATCCAACAATGGACCATTTGCAGATGCGTCGAGAGATTTCTTGTCTAAGCATTTAAACCGTTATAAAAAATCTCAATCTGGGTTTCTTATTGAATTCCATTCATTGGGCAATGTTGAAGCAATGCTTTGTAACGCTCCCATGTTATGTGTAAATTCTCACCATCAAGTTGATGATATGAAGTGATGTTATTTTGCAACATTGCGTTCATTGTCGGCGGATTGAAATGCAAAACAAATTGCATTGCTAACACATTCCAAGATGTGATAGATCTTGCTGGTAATCCTAAGAACCATGTTCTTGCTTTACCCTACAACGAATAAGGGAATAATTGCATTTTCAAGGCATCATCAAGGACACCATATTGACTAAAGGATGCACAAATAAGTAAAAATGATTTCAAATGTTCTCTTGCGTCTTCATGCGGAAAACCTAAATATTACCCATTGGAGTTCAGCATCTGCATCACCGATTTTAGTTCAAAATTACCAGCCTGAGTAGCTGGTCTCACAATCCCTGGTTGTAGATCATCGAGTGTAGGCACAATAAAATTTCTTATTATCCTATTCTGTATTTGCTCTTCTTGCGAATGTGGTGGTGGTATATCATTAATAATTTGTAGAAGCACTAGAGGAATTCCTTCTTGTGACAGCAATGGTGGCAAATTGTTGTTGTTGTTGTTACCAGCCATTTTCCTTTGTTCTTTCCTTCTCCTCCTAAGTATCCGTTCAAGTTCCGGATCAAAGTTTACAATGTCCTTAGGATTTCTCCTTGTGGACATGCAACAATCTGAAAAAGAAAATAATTAAAGAAAAATGAAAGATTAGTAAAAATTAAAAGTTAAATAAGTAAAGTTTATTGCAACTACAAAAGTAAACATCAAACAAATGCCATTCCCCGATAATGGTGCCAAAACATGATTGGTAATTTTACAACACAACGATTGTGCAAGCGTACACACGTCGATGCAATTATAGTTGATAGACAAATCTATTGGATATCGATCCCACGAGGAATGGGTTCTTGATGTCTAAATGTAGGAGCAATCAATACTGAAATTAAATGTAATGTGAGTACTGATGTCAGTGTAATATGTCAGATTTGCACACTAAAATAATCAATCAATGTTAACGTAATTAGGGTAAACTTCAGAGATTAAACGTCAGTGTACTAAAAATAAATCCAATTATGTTGAGTGTTGAATACTAAATATTAAAATGCATGAAATATAAATGTGACCAAGTGTAAAGGGTAGAAATGGTTCATTAAATATTGCTAAGTTGCAACGCTAGATGCGTCGACAAGGTAAGATATAGATGAATTATTGCTACAATGAAGTCACTTTGAGTTCTTACCAACAACAGCCTACTTAATCTCGACTCAAATACAATCACTCCACCTCTCAGTGTGAATAACGATGTGTATCCAAGATCAAGTAACTGGTTTTTATCCTAGTCCCTAGCAGCTCTCGCCTAACCCACTTGTTAATCTAACCTGTCACCGCATCTCTCGATGTCGGCGTACTGCAATTTCACTTTCGTGTTTAGAGTGGTTAGATCCAAGAATAAATGGATAAGCAGTGTAAAGTAAGAATCAAAATGATCTAACATCAAAAGATACTCTCGTATTCATTTAATATCATCAAAATCCATTCATCGTTTAAGAAGAATTAAAGAGTACAATGAAGCTTACTATCTCTAGACTACTAGGCCTACTCCCTAATTATTCCTCTTACTCGGCATCAAGCACTTCTCGTCAAAAGCCGTTGCAGACTTGCTTCATCAGCTCCCCAATTTCCAGCTCAAATCTCAAATTCACACAAAATTTTTAGAATTAAATCCCTTAGGTCTTTTTGATTTCTTTCCTTCTTCGCTTGTCTATTTATAGCCTCTAAAATGTTTCAGGATTTAGCCTTCTCTCTCAGATCTGGATCTGGATTTTGCAGCTGTCAAAATTAGTTAGAATACAGCTGTGCACTCACGTAGTTCTAGTAAGTTCTTCACAGATCTGCAGATTGTCGCTGCATCGCTGAGCACGTTTTGAGATTATAATTGCAATGACATTTGTGAAATTCCTGTGATGGTGCTTCCAGTTGTGAATTTAGCTTCTACTAATTCAAGGTTTAGTTTCAATGCTGTGACATCTCTTGGTCGTAATTACTAGCTGATCTTGTGGCTATATTCTTCCAGCATTAAGCTTTTAGGCTTAGTTCCTGCGCTGACAATATTAAGACGCAATATATCGGTTACTTTTGTCGATATTAGTACAAAAATAGATAAAAATAACAAAAATTTAAACTAACTATCAATGAGTTGGAAAACATGAAAATTAAGTATAAAATGCTAACAATGCATGCTAAATGAAATACAAAAGAGACAATTTAAACACTAAATTGGGAAGAAAATATATGTCACTTGTAATACCATCACTGATGTAGCAAAGGAATCAGTTTGGATCAAGAAATTCATTAGTGACCTTGGAGTGGTTCCTAGCATCACAAATCCTGTTGACGTTTATTATGACAATAATGGTGCTATTGCACAAGCTAAGGAACCTAGATCACATCAGCGATATGAACACATTCTAAGGTGTTATCATCTCATTCGAGATATCGTTGAGAGAGGTGATGTTAAGATATGCAAAGTTCCAACATATAACAATGTTATTGATCCATTGACTAATCCTTTTGCGACAAGCAAAGCATGATTTTCATGCTAAGTTCATAGGTATAAGATACACTAATAATTGGGTCTAGTGCAAGTGAGAGATTGTTAGTAATAGTGCCCTAGGCCTATTGTATGGACGCTTTATTTTGATTAAATGAATTTATTATTGTTATAATTTGCATGTTTAATATATAATAATAATATCATTGAATAAATCTATTCTAAATATCCCTAATCGATCATTGTTGTGGGAACAACAAAGAATTAAGATTAGTATGGAATATGATAGATATTCATCAGATGAATATGTGTTTGAGAAACAAATCATATTCATATGTATTTGTTGAGAATGAATATTGGACTGACCCATTTTGAGATTAATACATGGATCAAAGTCATAAATTAAATCTCTAAACAATTATGTCATTAAATCCTTAGACCTGAAATCACTATAGTTCTCAACATGAGGAATTTTATGTTTTTACGTAATCAAAAGTTGTCTTTAACCGGATAAGTATAAAAGTTATGCTTGAGCATGAATCATGTAGTGATATGGGAGTGATTAAGATGGAATTTGTCCCTCTTGTTTTAAGAGAGATATTTTTGGGCCCCTCGACGATTGAGACTGAAAAATGCTTGGTCATGCTCGAATGACTTGATGGAGATCAATATCATTCATTTTGTCAGTCTTATTCAGTATCGAGAAATTAAAGATAAAACAATTTAAGGTTGACTTTTTTATGCCTTATACTCTATCTAGATATCATGAGACAAAAGGATTATGTCATGATCTGTATTTGGGTTGTCTCGGAACATGAGCTTTCATTTAAGTCGTAATGTATTGCTAAAGGCCACTTATGACTTGTAGGACCAAATATGATTTGGGCCTGCTACCAACGTTAATTGAACCTAATATGATCGCACATTAAGAATGAACAAGAATGGTTAAGTTTATCGCTCTCTTTAAGTAATTTAAAATTGTAAGATTATTTTAAATTACGAGTAATAATCAGTTATTATTTTTATTCGAATTTAATTTTGGAAATTTAAATCCGTAGTCATAATGATAACAAATAGTAAGTTTGTTACTATTTCCTATTAAATTTGAAAACAATAATAAACGAGATAAAAAAAGAATTTGATATATTCCTTATCAGGTAAGGAGATAGAATTTAATTATTTAAAAGAGTTTTAGATAAATAATAATTAAATTCAAAATAAAAAGGATTTGATATATTCCTTATCAGATAAGGAAATAGAATTTAATTATTATTTAAAAGAGTTTTAGATAAATAATAATTAAAATAGAATTTAATTATTATTATTTAAAAGATTTTTAAATGAAAGATAATTAAATAAAATTTTAATTATTATTTAAAAACTTTTAGATAAATAATAATTATATTGTTATTTAAAGGAGTTTTAGATAAATAATAATTAAAACATAATTTAATTATTATTTTTATTATTTGAAAGAATTTTAAGTAAAAGATAATTTAATAGAAATTATTATTTAAAAGAGTTTTTAAAATTCAAGATAAAATCTGATATTCCTTATCAGATAAGGAAAGATATTTTAAATTATTTTAAAGAGTTTTAAATATATATACAACCTCAAATCTATGTTTTATTGAACCCTATATATATGTGATATATGTACATTTCTCGGGTTACACAAGTTTTTGGCTATTAGCTGTTGGAGAGAATAATTCAAAAATGTTTTGAGAAAACGAAGTTGGAGCTAGCATTCCATTCGACCGTTCGTCGTACGTTCGAGTGTGAATACTTGTAGAGGGTGGCTATCTTCCAACAAGACACCACCTTTGGAGATCCGATTCCAATTAAGCGTTAGTGTCCGGAAGTTTAATGAAACAAAGTAATTTTCGTTATTTCCTTTTCGATTTGTATGTATTGCTTGAGATCCTTGTTAGTTTATGGGATATCAATTTTATTTTCCGCCGCGTTATGTTTGTATGAGATTCAAACTCTATCCCGTATTCCAACAAGTGGTTTGTTTCTAGATTACTTCAACCAATCAAGATTCCAAAGTGGAAATGGGAGCATATCACGATGGATTTTGTTTCTGGATTTCTGTTTACACCATCTTGGAAGGATTCAGTTTGGGTGATAGTGGATCGGTGATAGCATTAGAAATGACACCTATTTTCTCCCTAAATTTGTGTATTAATTGTCTCTTTTGTAGCATATTTAGCAATAATAGGAATTACATACTTAGTTTTCATATTTTCTAACCCATTGTTCTTTGGTTTACATTCTTATTATTTTATCTCTTTTTATGCACTAATGTCGCCATATGCAGCATATATATTATGTTTTAAAATTGTCAGCGCAAGGATGCATCTCAGTAGATCAAGGCTAAAAAGAATTCAGAATGTAGCCACAAATTTAGCTTGAAATTGCGACCATAGATGTCGCCGCATAGGAATCTTTACATTGGAATGAGTGAATTCAAGCTACAAGTATATCTGGAAGCACCAGCGCAGGAATTTCACACGTTGTCGCTGCAATTAAATATTTCAGATCGTGACCAGAGATGCGGCGATAATATGTAGGTTTATGAAGATCACACCAAATCTACACGAGTGTACAGTTGGATTGTAACAAACTTTGCCAGCTGCAAATAAAATTGGATCTGAGAAAAGATGAGACCTATCATTCTTGAAGCCATTCAGAGTAGTGGCCACAGGTTGGTCCAGAAATGCGGCAAATTATCACTGTAAATTATAATTTGCGTCGACATTCTGCTACAGTCTAGAAAACAAATCAGATCTGCATAAATATCAATAACAAAATTTTACAGCTGTACAAAGTTGTTGGATCTGAGAATGGAGGAAATCTGTAATTTCTTGAAGCCTATAAATAGAGGAAAGAAGAAGGAGAGAGATATCAAGAGGGAAGGAATTAAATCTGCAATTACTTTGTGTTTTTGAAGTTTTATTGGAGATTAGTGAGCTGACTGAGCAGACGAGCAACAACTCCTGACAAGGAGTGCTTGGTACAGGCACAAGAGGAGCAGTTAAGGAATAGTCCTAATGGTCTAGAGATAGTAAGCTTCGATGTATTTGTTGACCCCTCTCTTTATGTTGATGAATTATCATTGACAATTGAATGAATATGAGAATATCTTTCAGTGTTAGATTACTTTGATTCTTACTTAATCTTTCTCATCTATTTATTCTTGAATTCAATTGCATTAAACATGAGAGCGGAAGTGCAGTATATCGACATCGAGAGATGCAGTGACAAGTTGAGTTAACAAGCAAGTTAGGCGAGAGTTGCTTGGGATTCGAAGAGATTTTATCACTTGTTCTTAAGTGCACAGTGTTGCCTACATCGAGAGATGAGGTAATTATGGGTACTTGAGTCTCGATTAAACAGAGAGTTGTAGTCGGTAAGATTTCATTGGAACCTCAGTGCTGCGATAATTCATTTATACAATACCTTGTCGACGCATCCAGCGTTGCGAGTTAATAAAGTTTGCAATCCACTCCAGTTCTTCGCACTTGATCACCATTTTACTTTTATGCATTTTAAATCCTCAACACTTCAACAACAATCTGATTTACTTTCAGTTGCATTAACAATTAACTTTTATTACATTGATAGTTTTGGTTATTTTAGTATGCAGATCTGACTTACTTGCGCTGACATCTTTACTCACATTTCATCTAATTTTAGTATTAGTTGCTTCGACAGCTGAACATCAAGAACCATTCCTCGTGGGATCGATATCTGATAGAATTGTTCTATCAACTATACTTGCATCGACGTGTGTTCGCTTGCAAAACTGCTGTGACGTTACAGATGCGATCAAGTCTTAGCGCCGTTGCCGGGGAATGGCGTTTGTTTCATGTTTATTTTTGTTGTTGCAATTATTCTTTATTATCTAAATTTTATTCATCACTAACTTGTTTTCTTTTTGTGTCTACTCTTTCATTTTTTTAGTGAAATATGGCTAGGAACAAGGTATATAGAATCTCAAGATTTTGGACTGACATGAGTGATGCTGTAGAAATGGAGCTTGATGCCATAACAGCCCAAGTATCTTCTTTGACTAATATGCAGAATACTACAGCAGTTGCAGAATGGAAATTTGCAGTGACAATTTGTAATTACTGTGGGGGCAACCATGAGTTTGAAGAAAGCCCATCAAATCCAGCAAATGTGTACCACATAGGGAATTTCTATCAAAATGAAAATCCATATTCCAACACTTACACGCTAGGGTGAGAGCAACATCCAAATTTTTGTTGGAACAATCAAGGCTCTGGACGTATAGAAAATGATGTTAGATCCGAGTGGACATTACCCAATTATGATCAACCTTTGTCAAGAAAAAATATCCAGGAAGACGAAGCATCAGAGTTTTCATCAATTGAAAATTTACTGAGACAATATATTGCCAAGACTGATGTTGTGCTTCAGAATCAAGCTGAATCCATACGAGCTCTAGAATATCAATTTGGCTAGATTGTGGGCACAATAAATTTGTGACCACAAGAAACTTTTTCGGTTGATATTGAGAATTCGATATCACAAGGGCAAGAGCATGATGAAGAAATCATTCCCAGAAGTAACACTCAACTAAATGAAGTCGTTAGAGATTCTACAGAAAAAGAAGATAATTCAAATCTCAACAATGGAAAGATGTCAGCGCAATATGAAAAGCAAACTGCAGCTGAAGAGGTTAAACAAAATATTACGGTGATAGAATCAGATCACTTTGTCTCCACAAATGCTACAGCAAAACAGCCTCAGAAACTTGAAGACACATTATCATAGAAGAGAAGATTGGGAGATGTCGAAGCAATCACACTTACTAAGGGTGCACTGTCATGACAATTAAATTGCTCCAAGAATTTAAGGATCCCAAGAGCTTCTCAATACCCTATTCCATTGGTGATTGGTATATTGGAAAGGCATTATGTGATTTCAATGAAAGCATAATTTTGATGCCTATATCCATAATTAAGAAGTTATAGAATTGGAAAAAAAGCAAGAAAGAGTGGAGATTTTTTTGGGACCGTGTGAAGAATAAAAGAGTACGAAACACTTGAAGAATAAGGAATAAATACTGTGTCTGCACAGATTGAGAAATAAGTAAACACCATTGTCGACACATTAAGATTCCATTGTCAACATAATTTTGTACAGCTATATTGCACCTACTGACTTAATCCTGAAAACGGACGAAGTTCATGTGGAGGAAGAAAAAGATGAAAAAATAGATGTCGAGGGAAATTTAGCTGAGAAATTTGTCCCTACACCTGAAGTTGTGGGTACAATAACTGAAGACTTGGCGCAAGATGGAGCGAGTTAGGCAGAAGCTAGTGATAAAAATCTTTGAGCGATAATAGTCTGTACTAGATCAACAAATGAAGCAGTTGATGATGCCAGAGCAGAGATAGAAATTGAGGAGCAGTCCACTGATCATGCGAAGCTCAAACAAAAGTAAAAGAAGAAAGAAGAGAATGACCTGATGTCGCGACAAATTCGATTGAGGAATTTTTCACCGCACTTGAACTTGTGGATGCATCATCTGATGATTTGGCGCCACCTGAAGCGAGTCAAGTAGAGGCTGTGATGCTTGCTGTTGAGGAGCAATCCACAGGTCCGACCAAGCCAAAGGAACGAAGGAGGAAGTACACCAAACACAAAAAGCAACGCAAGGAGGAACGAAAATGTAAGAAGAAGACCAATGCAGCCACATCTTCGGCTGAAGCACACTGAGTTAGTTTTTATTTTTTAGCACTTAGTTTAGTTTTCATGCATATCATGTAGCTGTAGTATAATTTTCCCTACATTATTAATGTCATTGCATTTTTATTGTCGCTGCATCTACATTGCATTTCCATATATATATTTATTAATGTCAGTGCATTGGGGACAATGCACACTTTAAGTTTGGGGGGAATTTGTGTGAAATGGAAATGCAATTGCACCCACATTCATTCTTGAAAATTTACTTGTTTCTTTAGTTTAATGAAAATTATGCAAAGTTTTAACAAAAATGTGACCACAATTTTTTATTTTTATGTGTCATTCTTGAATTGCTTGGGATGATGATGTGTAAATTGGATGAATGTGAAAGAATAGTGAGTCTTCTATTTTTGAATGAATGGTTTTAATTGCTTTAATAATGACTAGATACTGTTAATGTTTGAATCTTGAACTAACTAACTAGTTGCAGCGACATTGTATTAATAAAAGACACTCCAACGTGAGTGCATTGTGATTTTTCAAGGGAGAACACTCCGCTGCAGATGTTAGAAAAATTATCTAGCCAAAGGCTGTCACTGCAAGAGTGTGTGTCGGTGCAATTACATACCTCCTGGGGGTTTGTTGCACCCCATCGTTATTGCCCAGAAATAAAGGTAGAGTAATGCAATGACATCTCTCAGTCACTTGAAAAAGGAAAATGAGAAAAAGAAAAGAGAAAAGAGAAAAGAAAAGAAAAGAAAAAATGTTTGCTATAAATGATGTTTTGGTTCAGGGAAGATTAAGATTCAATGTATAATGCTAACATTAATGAAGTTACAGTTTTAATGATTCATGCTTATAAATTGTCGGCGCATTATTCTATCATATGAATACATTTTGTGTATTAGGATTTCAGGAAATTCAAGTTGTGAGAATAATGATTGCGGTGACAATTTTTGCTTGTGAAATTTGCTAATTTTTATTTCCTTGAGGACAAGTAAAAACTCAAGTTTGAGGGTATGATAGCATTAGAAATGACACCTATTTTCTTCCTAAATTTGTGTATTAATTGCCTCTTTTGTAGCATATTTAACATGCATAATAGACATTACATACTTAGTTTTTATATTTTCTAACTCATTGTTGTTTGGTTTACATTCTTGTTATTTTATCTCTTTTTATACACTAATGTCGCCACATGCAGCATATATATTGCGTTTTAAAATTGTCAGTGCAAGGATGCATCTTAGTAGATCAAGGCTAAAAAGAATTCAGAATGTAGCCACAAATTCAACTTAAAATTATGACCATAGATGTCGCCGCATAGGAATCTTTACATTGGAATGAGTGAATTCAAGCTACAAGTATATCTGGAAGCACCAGCGTAGAAATTTCACACGTTGTCACCGTAATCAAAGATTTCAGATCGCGACCAAAGATTTATGAAGATCACACCAGATCTGCGTGAGTGTATAGCTGGACTGTAAGAAACTTTGTCAGCTGCAAATAGAATTGGATTTGAGAAAAGATGAAATCTATCATTCTTGAAGCCATTCAAAGTTGCGGCCACAAGTTGGTCCAAAAATGTGGCAAATTGTCGCTGTAAATTATAATTTGCATCGACATTCTGCAACAGTCCAGGAAACAAATTAGATCTGCATAGCTATCAATAACAAAATTTTACAACTGTACAAAGTTGTTGGATCTGAGAATGGAGGAAATCTACAATTTCTTGAAGCCTATAAATAGAGGAAAGAAGAAGGAGAGAGATATTAAGAGGGAAGGAATTAAATCTGCAATTACTTTGTGTTTTTGAAGTTTTATTGGAGATCGGTAAGCTGACTGAGCAGACGAGCAACAACTCCTGACGAAGAGTGCTTGGTGCACGCACATGAGGAGTGGTTAAGGAATAGTCCTAGTGGTCTAGAGATAGTAAGCTTCGATGTATTTGTTGACCCCTCTCTTTATGTTGATGAATTATCATTGACAATTGAATGAATATGAGAATATCTTTCAATGTTAGATTACTTTGATTCTTACTTAATCTTTCTCATCTGTTTATTCTTGAATTCAATTGCATTAAACACGAGAGTGGAAGTGCAGTCTACCGACATCGAGAGATGCGATGACAAGTTGAGTTAACAAGCAAGTTAGGCGAGAGCTGCTTGGGATTCGAGGAGATTCTATCACTTGTTCTTAAGTGCACAATGTTGCCTACATCGAGAGATGAGGTAATTGTGGGTACTTTAGTCTCGATTAAACAAAGAGTTGTAGTTGGTAAGATTTCATTGGAACCTTAGCGCTGCAACAATTCATCTATACAATACCTTGTCGACGCATCCAGCTTTACGAGTTAGCAAAGTTCGCAATCCACTCCAGTTCTTCGCACTTGATCACCATTTTACTTTTATGCATTTTAAATCCTCAACACTTCAACAACAATTTGATTTGCTTTCAGTTGCACTGACAATTAACTTTTAATACATTGATAGTTTTGGTTATTTTAGTGTGCAGATCTGACTTACTTACGCTGACATCTTTACTCACATTTCATCTAATTTTAGTATTAGTTGCTTTGACAGCTGAACATCAAGAACCCATTCTTCGTGGGATAGATATCCGATAAAATTGTTCTATCAAGATATTCGATAGAATTGTTCTATCAACTATACTTGCATTGATGTGTGTCCGCTTGCACAACTATTGTGACGTTACAAACGCAATCAATCGATTTACGAAA
This sequence comes from Gossypioides kirkii, assembly GCA_005610355.1. Lineage (NCBI taxonomy): Eukaryota > Viridiplantae > Streptophyta > Magnoliopsida > Malvales > Malvaceae > Gossypioides > Gossypioides kirkii. The sequence continues at coordinate 21,919,719 of CP032253.1, forward strand.
TGTGTGCATTTCTTGCTTTTGCATATGATTTTCAGTTTTCAGTAGTTGGCTGAGCTTTACATCAGGTAGATTGTCAAATTGCATGGAGTTCTAGTTTCTATCGTATTCGATAGAGATCAACGGTTCACGTCGAGGTTCTAGAAGACATTGCATGAGGCTTTGGGTTCAAAACTTCACTTCAATACAGTGTATCATTGGTTGTTAGATGGTCAGTCTGAGAGGGTGATCTAGATTCTCGAGGATATGCTTTAGAGTTGTGCTATTGATTTTGGTGGTAGTTGGGAGTGACATTTTCCATTGGCTGAGTTCACGTACAACAAAAGTTATCAGAGGAGTATTCAGATGGCTTCGTTTGAGGCACTTTATGCTAGGATGTGTAGGACTCCACTATGTTAGTCTGACATGGAGGAGAAGAGGAATTTAGTTCCAGATTTGGTTCGTGAGATCAAGGATAAGGGGAAACATATCTTTGAGCGGTTGAAGGCTACTTCAGATAGGCAAAAATCTTATACTGACTTGAGACATTGACATATCGAGTATCAGGTTGGTGGTAAGGTGTTTTTAAAGGTCTCGTCTTGGAAGAAGGTTTAAGGTTTGGGTGGAAAGGTAACTTAATCAGAGGTTCATTGGCCCTTACAAGGTGATTGAGCAGATTAGAACAATTGCTTATCATCTTCTATTACCACCTGAGCTTGAGCGCATTCACGATGTCTTACATGTTTCCATGCTTTGGAGGTATAGATTGAATCCTTCCCATGCTGAGGAGATTGAGGTTCGATCTAACCTTTCCTATAAGGAGGGACCAGTTGCGATCTTAGAGGGTGAGGTCAAGGTGCTGCGCAGTAAGATGGTTCCATTGGTGAAAGTTTTCTAGCACAAGCATAAGACTGAGGAAGCTACTTGGGATCTGAAAGATATCGTGAGGCATTAGTACCCGTATTTGTTCGATTCAGGTAAATTTCGAAGATCATGTTAATCATTTGAAACTTGTTTTGGAGGTGCTGCGAAAAGAAAAATTGTTTACGAATTTTAAGAAATGCTCTTTCTGTATTGATAAATTGGTATTTTTAGGTTTTGTCGTGAGTTCAAGAGGAATCGAAGTAGACGACGAAAAGGTCCATGCAATCAAGGATTGGCCAACACCCACGAGTGAAAGTAATGTTAGAAGCTTTCATGGACTTGCTAGCCTCTACCGCAAGTTTGTTAAAGATTTTAGTAGTATAGCTGCTCCTTTAACTGAAATCATTAAGAAAACTGTGGGATTTAAGTGGGAAGAGCCATAAGAAAAAGCTTTCAATTTGCTTAAGGAAAAACTATTTAATGCGCCTTTGCTTGCCTTACTAATTTTGCTAAAACTTTTGAAATAGAATGTGATGCATCAGGAATAGGTATTGGAGCAGTTTTAACGCAAGAAGGACGACCAATTGCATATTTTAGCGATAAGTTAGGTGGAGTCACATTGAACTACTCTACATACGATAAGGAATTATATGCTTTGGTTAGAGCATTAGGGACTTGGCAGCATTATCTTTAGCCGAAAGAATTTGTGATTCACACCGATCATGAATCTCTTAAACATTTGAATAGCCAACACAAACTCAACAAGCGACATGCTAAATGGGTAGAATTTATTGATACTTTTCCTTATGTCATTAAATACAAGCAAGGTAAGGAAAATGTAGTTGCTGATGCATTATCTCGACGGTATGTATTGCTTACTACTTTGGATGCTAAACTGCTTGGATTTGAGTACATAAAAGATTTGTATGAACATGGCTTTGATTTTGGCAATGTCTTTGCATCTTGTGAAAATGAAGCTTTTGGTAAGTTTTTTAGGCATGATGAATTTCTTTTTCGAGAAATAAGCTTTATATACCAAGGAGTTCTGTTCGAGAGCTACTTGTAAAAGAAGCCCACGAAGGAGGCTTAATGGGACATTTTGGAGTTGCAAAAACTCTAGATGTTTTGCATGAACATTTTTTTGGCCACATATGAGACGAGATGTCGAGCGTCTTTGTCAAAATTGTATAATCTGAAAAAAGGCTAAATCGCAAGTAAATCTCATGCTTTGTACACCCCATTACCTATACCAATGAAACCTTGGATAGATATTTCAATGGATTTCGTATTAGGTTTGCCAAGGTCTAGTAGTGGGAAAGATTACATTTTTGTTGTGGTGGACCGTTTTTCTAAAATGGCTCATTTATACCTTGTCAAAAAACTGATGATGCTAAGTATAATGCTAATTTGTTTTTCAAAGAAATTGTCAGATTACATGGAATTCCAGAAAGCATTGTGTCTGATCGAGACACCAAGTTTTTGAGCTACTTTCGGAAGACCTTATGGGGTAAGCTAGGCACTAAACTATTGTTCTCCACTACATGTCATCCCCAATCTGATGGACAAGTCGAGGTTGTAAATCGTATGTTGTTAACGCTGCTTCGAGCTATAATCCAATGAAATTTAAAGATGTGGGAGGAGTGTTTACCACATGTTGAATTTGCATACAACCGAAATGTGCATTCTGCTACTAGATTTTCTCCATTTAAGATAGTGTATGGTTTTAATCCTCTTACACCTTTGGATTTAATTCCTTTGCCTACTAATGAATTTGTCAATTTAGATGGTAAGAGAAAGGCTGAATTTGTTAGACAACTTCATAAGAAGGTTCGACATAATATTGAAAAGAGGACGGAGCAGTATGTGGAACATGCAAACAAAGGACGAAAGAAAGTTGTATTTGAACCCGGAGATTTGGTTTGGGTTCACATGCGGAAAGAACAGTTTCCTGCCCAATGAAAATCTAAACTCGTTCCAAGAGGAGATGGTCCTTTCTGAGTTGTGGAGAAAATTAATGATAACTCTTACAAGATAGATCTTCCAGGTGAGTACAATGTTAGTGCGAGTTTTAACGTTTCTAATTTATCTCCATTCTATGCAGATTCTGATTTGAGGACAAATCCTTTCGTAGAGGGAGGGGATAATGTGAGCATGGGAATGACCTTAGTTCCAAATGTGAAGGTTTCGATAATTAAAGATGCATTGCACGTACCTATGGGACCAATTACGAGGGCGAGGGCTAGAAAGCTTAAGGAGTCGCTCAATGTTCTCATACAAGCCATTTGGGATGAATTGGAACAATCTACATTTCAATTTGAATTAAACAAGGAACATCAACTTTGCAATGTTTTATCCATTATTTATTAAGCATTTTATGCTTATTTGCATAAAGTTGTGTTTTTCTTTATTTAAGCTTCATAAATAAAGTTGTTTATTTATGCTTCATTAAGTGTTTTTTTTTGCTAAATGCATCTTTATTTAATAATCTGCATCATTAAGTGTTTTGTTTGTTAAATGCATCTTTGTTTAGTAATCTGCATTATTAACTGTTTTGTTTGTTAAATGCTTTGTTAAATGCCTTGCATTAATGCATCAGCATCTTTAAAAATCTACATTATGTGTTTTTATTAAATAAGTCATGCATTAATCATCTCATTTGTTAAAGTAAGGTTTAAGTTGCATGTTTAATTAATTCGTGTGCATGAGTGTTATTAAATATGTTGTTTTTTTAAGTGTTTTAAGTTATTGTTTAATGTTTAAATATCTATTTTTTGCAGGTGACTTTTCCTATAACTAAAGACTCTTCAAGTAAGAAGGTTTCAAAGCTTTTTAAAGAACATTATGGAGGATGTTTAATGGACCATAGGAGACTCTTCAAGTCTGAACATATTTTTTTGGAGTCTTTAACCTTCATCAAGATGCCATTTAAGAGGATGTTACACAAGCTAATACAAATCAGTTTCTAGGGAGCTGAAGAGACACACATTAAGGATACAATAAGTCTTCATTAAGGAGAAAGCCATGCCTTTTCAGCTACATTAGATCCTAATGAAGAGATATGACTCATTGGCTTTCCTACAAGAGTTAAAAATGAAATTGCCCTGCCTTTTTAACTACATCAGATCCTAATGAAGAGACATGACTCATTAGCTTCCCTACAAGAGTTAAAATGAAATTAGTGCTTGTATTAACTTTAGTTAATGGCTGAATGCGAAAGGTCTCACATAGGCATTTGAATAGTCACAAAAGTGTCTATAAATAATTTGTAAACAGAACCTTGTTGAAATGAAGAATGAATATACAATTTGTGAGAAATTCTCTCTTGGGTTCTTTAGAACAAACAAACTGAACTTATTAAGGCTTATTACTTTGTGGCGTTCTTCTTTCTTTTCTATACTTTCGGTTCTTGTTTCTTTCATAAACAACGAGTCAGGGTCTGTTCGATTCTATTTTTGTTTTTGATTATTTTCATATAGAAAGTGGGTCATGTTCCAATAACGCTAGTTCTTTTCTCGTACAAGTCATTGATTCAAGATTCCTATCATATTTCTTTAGTTATCAAGTACCTGTTTAGAAATGATCGGGCAATCGAGTGACTTGTAATTCTAAACTGATTACGAGCACATATCATTTGGTATTAGAGCTATTATTCTTTACAAGTATCGTTTTATTTCTCTTTCCCGATTTAAAAACAAAACTTCAAAAAAATTCAAAAAAAAATCATAGCAAAAAGAGAAGAAGTGCGGAAGTAAAACAAAGAAAAAAATAAATTGAGAAAAAAATAAAAAAGAAAGACGATTTAGAAAAAAAATTCGTGGCAAAAAAAATTCAGTTTGTCCAAATCATCTATATCACTTCTCTCCCACAACAACCACTTCGAAACCACCAGCACCACACAAAGTCACAAACTTCGTCTCGCAATCTACCTTCGCCCAATGCTCGGACAACTAATCCATGCCAAAAATGACATCAAAACCCCAAAATGACAACTCAAGCAAATTAACCAAAAACACTTGTCCCTAAACGATCATAGGATAGCAACTATATACCCGATCCACCACTACACTATCACCTAGAGGGCTCTTAACCGTAACACTTGAACTACAAGTCTCTACAGGAATCCCCAACTCTCTAGCTACGTCTCTCAAAATAAATTATCTCGTCACACCAAAATCAACTAAAACTAGAAGTGGAAAAGACTGTAGTGTGAAAGTACCTGCGATAACATCAGTGGCCTCTCTAGTCTGGGGCTCTCTCACTGCATAAACTATGGCGAACCATCATCACAACCTCGAACAGCACCACGCTAACCAGCATCTCTACCACCATCACCTTTGCCATGGCCTCTACCTCGAGCCAGAGTAGGTGCAGCAGCAACAACAACAGGCTGATGGCAAACAACAAGCGCTCTCCTCGAGCAGTCGCTAACTTGATGCTCCATCGAACCACAATCCAAAAAAGCACCCATCAACCTCCAACATTCTCACGGATGTTGACGATTACAATGCTCACATAAATTCCACACAACATGACCCTGATTAGCAAGACCAGACTCGACTCTTGCGGCCTGTCTATCCTAACCACGACCATTAACAACACGTCGTCCAGATCTACCGAAACGACCTCTCTTACCCTTATCACACAAATCATGTAAATCAGTTTCTAATCTCCATAAAAAATAAGTTTAGAGATAGTAATTACCATTGATTCATTCTAAATCCTTTAATTGAAAATCTTGATTCAAGAATCTTGAGAATTTTCAGAATATTTTTAGCTACTTTTGTGAATAATTTCGGCTGAAAAGAGAGAGTATCTTGAGAAGGAAATTTCTTGGATCTATTCTCTGATGATAGATATTTAAAATCATGCAAAGAAAACGAATTTTAAAGCTCTCCAATCTAATGTAAATGGTGTGAAAAGTAAGCTAGATACATTGTTTTTAAAGCTGAAACAACCCACTAGAAAATTTTAAAAATTAGAAAATTTGCCCAATGGCAACTCTCACATTTCCCTTGCTTTACCATTTGATCCTTTCCCTCCAAAATTTCGAATTTAGAGGTTTATTTTCCAAATAAATACTCCAAAATTTCCCTTATTTTACAATTAAATCCAATTAAATTAATATTTAAATTTAACTCAAATTAATCCCTAATAAAAATTATTTTAAAATTCTTTTTCGACCCAAATTAATTATTTTCACTAATAATTATTTAATTACTTTAAAATTAATTTTTCAAAAATATTTTTATTTTTTGGATTATTGTTTAATCGATTTTAGATGAAATTGACCTCCTAAATTAAATTAAAAAGTACTATTAACCTGATAAATTCCTAAATTCATGCTCAAAACCTAGAAAATATACTCTAAACTACTAGATGTGGTTTAAGGATATTACATCGCAAATCAAAATCGAGGTCAAAACTCAACTACTTGATACACTTTGGCTTAAGAAGCAAAGTGTGAATTTGAGTGGTTTTTAAAGGCAATTGGTAAACATGCCTATTTACTTTATGAATTAGGGTTTTGAATTGTGTTTCTAGTGATTCAATTGTATCTCAAGTAATTTAGATTTTAAAATTGATTTTAATTTTATAAAAGTATATTTGTAAATAATTTATGGAAATTTTGAATAGTGTGTTTGGTATGACTGATTTGAATTGTATTGATTAATAATTGGAGCATGGATTACTATATATGAGAGAACTTGATGATGGTTTTATGATTGGTTTTAAATCCATGGACAAAGACATTTATTGTGCATATCTATGTTGATACTAAAATTACTAAGTGACATGCTTTAAATTAAATTTTTATATCATGAATTAAGTGCTTAAATATCAGTGTTTATGCTCTGTGTGATTTGTTATATTGGCAACATTGCAAGGTAGATCCATTGGATATAGATGGCATGCCATAGGATTAGTGAGTACTCACCACTACATGTGTTATTTATGAGCGTGTGGCTCTAGGAGTATTGATTGTGCTGCAGTGGATAAGGGAGTGTTGAGCTTTTTCTCCACTCACTCATTGCGATTTCAAGGCGATATAAGGGAGTGTGTGGCTACGCCCCAGTCAATCAGAGTATTGTATTCGATATTTGGGAGATCGGAGATCTATTTATCCAACACATGATTTCATGTTTATATTTTGCAATGGATAACATTTGTCAATATAAGTGTTTGTTTGTTAATTAAATTTTGTTTTCATATGTCATAATAAATGTGATTTTTATTCATGGAATAACATGTGAAGTTTGATGGTATGATGTTGCAATGTTGCTAAAAATTTTAGTTAATTGGATGCCATAATTGAGCATGAAAATATAATTGAAATTGTGATTCATATACTCAAAATTTGATACATGATTTACCTTGGTTTAAGTATGTTTTTGGTGTGATTTACTTATTGAATTTATGGCCATTCACTGAGCTTTTTCAGCTCACACCTTCACAGCTTTGTGTAGAGTTTTCTAGCTTTGGGGATTTGAGAAGCAAGGGCAATGTTGGTCCAAGTTTAAGGCTACTTGGTAGTATTGATTAAGGACTTTTCTATAGATACATTAGAGGGCATTGTGGCACTCAATTGGGATAATTTGGTACACTTGTAATGGATTTTTGAGACTTACATTTGAACATTAATTTTGAGATGCTATATTTGTTTTTAACGTTTGATTTATTGATTAAATGTTGAATGTATTATTGTATGTTGCTAAGTGATAATGGTGATTGAAACATGAAATTTTCACTAAAAAATTTTAATTGTAGCTTGTCAAAGAGTGGATAGCTTTGTGGCTATTTGATTTAATTGTTGTTTGTTAAGCATGATTTTGAATGTTTAAATTATGTATACATATTGTTTACTAGTTGTAATTAGATTAATTAGAATTGTATGTATGATTAAGGCAGTAAAACTTAGCTAATATAGCCGTAATTAATAATTGGATTAAGAAAAAATGGTTAATTAAAATGAATTTTAGGGGTTAAGTTACAGTGGTTTGTCACTCCAGCTTAACACGGGCATGTGAGTATCAAGATTTTTTGTTTAAGAATCGAGCACGGGCGTGTTAGAAATTAGCACTGGCGTGTAGAGACTAGTGGAGGTCGAACACGGTAGTGCTAAAATTGGACACGAGCGTGTCCGATTGTTCTCAAGGTTATCACGATAAGAACACGGGTATTTAAAGGGCACAAGCACTCGAGCACGGCCGTGTTGGTCTCTTATACTTTATTCTTATGTTTTGTGATTTAGAACCCTAGTTTGTTTAATTTACATTTTAGTCTTAAAAGTTGATTAGTATAATTGAAGCCTCTAACGATAGGGAAACTGGTAATATTTCAGAGCTAGACTTGTGAGTGTTAAAATTTGTAAGAAATACTCTTATTTAATACTTTGGCTAACATATTAATAATTTGTAAAAAAGTATGTTTTAGTCCCTATTAATAAAATAAGAATTAGACTTAGTAATTGAATTTGATTGGAGCTAAAATTTTTAGGGGTTACATAAATTGACTAAAATAAGGTTGGTAAACATTTAGAATTAAAATCAGGATCGTTTATTTTTTAAGTGGTAAAATCACCAAAATACCCTTAAGGTTAAATCCTTAAAAAAAGTTTTAAAATGGTTCACAAATCGCTTCTACAATAAGATTATATAATTATTAGTTAGAATTGAGGTGTTATAAGGTTGAGGTGTGTTTTGGGTGATTTTGTGATGGAGAGTCACTTCGGTGGCTAATGTGTCGCTTTAGATTCGGGCTGGTCCGTTTCGGTCGAGTTTGGGGTGTCACAAATTTTATCGTTTAGTTAGTTTATTAAGTAAAAAAGATTAAATTGTAAAAGCTGTTAAAGTTTGCTTCCATTAGTTAAAGTGGTCAAATTGCTATAAAAAGGAAAGTTAAAGTTCTTGACTGGTAAATAAACCATGTATGTATCAAGTGGATGGTAATGGGCTTCAAATTATGAGATTTTATTTGTTTTAAATGGTAAATTTGTAAATAGTAAATTATAATGTATTATAATACATAAAAGGTTATGAATTAACTCATCTTTCTCCTAGTTTCTTCTAGAGAAAGCTGAAACTCCATTGTTAAGGCTTGGGAAGCTTCGGTCAAGCTTGTCTTTCAATTTGGTAAGTCGATTTTAACCGGTTTTTTGTAATTTTTATGTTTTTGATATCGTTGCAACTGGGTCCAATTAACTTGTTTCTCTATTTTCAAAATGGTTAAGATTATGGATTATGGCATTGATGAGTTTTGGATATTCTTGAAGTTTTATGGTAGATTATTAAGCTTGACTGTTATATAGGACTATTTTGTAAAGTAATTTTTTGGTAATTTTAATGTTTAAGGACTAAAATGTTAAAGTTATAAAATTAAGAGGACTTAATGTGAAATAAAAACATGTATGGGTTGTAGAGAAATATTGAATAATTCAGCTGAAATAAGGTTTGCTTAAAATTGGTTAAATTACAAGTTTTGACTTAAGGACTAAATTGAATAAAAGTAAAATATTGATGGTAATTTTGTAAAAATGTAAAAAAGGACTTACTTGCATAAAATGAGTTAATTTTACTGTTGGAATTAGATAATTGAATGAAATTATTATTCTAGATCAAGAATGAGTTGAAAATCGAGGTATATAGAAGTTACAGAATAGTATCGACCTGCAATTTAGTAGCGTAAGTTCGTTTGATTTAATTTTAATACATTTTTAAATATATTATATGAACTTAATTGATATTGATGTATGTAACTAAAAATGGAAATAATGAATTGACATGATATCGATCACTGATTGAGATATTTTGAGTCGATGAATGTTTGGTTGTTGAACTAATGCTTGCACATGGAATATGAGATAGTGAAATATTCATGTATTGTTCTGTGATGGAACGCTCTGAACTGATGAATGTAGGATAGAGTACGATTGGCATGCCAATAGGCTATATTACGTGGGACACGAAGTTGAGTTGAGTAGTGGAGATGATTTCTATATATTTTCTATTTATTGGATATGCCGAGGTCCTGTAATTTTTGCAGACTTTCGTGATATATTATACTGTCATTTGGTGCACTGGATGGACTGGCTTATACGAGCATTTGTTGTTTTAGATGGTTAACCATGTACTCGTATCCGTATATCATTCATCGATAGTGCAGATGAAGAGTTAGTCCGAGAATTTTACGCAAATTTGACCTCAAGTGAATTAACAGAAGTTCTTGCTTGAGGAATCAAGTTACCAATAAACTCAAGTTCTATTAATGAATTCTTTGATTTACCTGATTTCGAAGAAGACGAATATTCTTCCTTAATGGAAAATATTAAGGCTAAAAGATCGCAAGAAATTTTACAAGAACTCACATTTCTGGGTTGAATGGACTGTGTCAAAGCATGGAACTCACACTTGTCGCAAAGAATATTTGACACCATTAGAGAAGGTATTGTTTTATTTTTTTTTCATTCAGTCTTATGCTTATCTCACATGGGACTAAGACTTTAGTAGAATGAATGGTCTTACTATACTCAATTATGACAACAATGACCATTGATGTAGGAAAGATCATTCTTAGAGAAATTTGAAATTATGTTGCTAGACATTCTGGCCCAGCTTACTTCCCCGTTACGATAACAATTTTGTGCTTGAAAGCTAAAATCCTTGCAAACGTGAAGAGGACGGGTATAACCAAGGCGCAATCACAGATTGGGACCTTGTTCGAGTAGCAAGAAATTCTATTCTTCAACAGAAAGCTGAATCGAGCGATGAACCTGAAGAAGAGGAAATTCCTACGGAGATAGAACCAGTGCAGTCAGTTGAAATTCTTGATCGACAGAGCCAACTGAACCAATTTTCGAACCTGACATGTTATTCTAACGTTTAGAACTTGTTCGCCTCGCCTAGATCTTCGAGATGAGTTGTTAAAGTTGATGGACATAATTCAATATATGCAGTGGCAGCAATAATCTTATTGGAGATACTAAAAAATACGAGATGACTCACTTAGAGGCGCCTTCACGAAAATATTTCATGACTCGTTTGTTTTTGTGCCTGAATTTCCAAAATTTATATTTGAACCATGGACTCCAATGTCGAAGAAGGAATGATGCGATTCAAACAAAAACAAGGATGATGAAGCAAAAGATGGGTCAGATTCTCACGGATCTACACATAAATAAAAAAGGGGGGATCTTGTCTTTACTTATTTATTTTTCTTAGGATATTTTAAGTTTTTAGTTCTTAGTTTACTTTAGGATATTTTTATTTCATGCATAATAAAATAAGAGGTTGAAGTCATAAATAAAATTAAACAATTTTTAAAATAAGGAGTGTGGCAATAGATATGTACATGAATAGGATTGGATCTAGGAAGAGCTTGGTATTTAAATAATCAAATTTGACTCATCTCCTCTTTCTGGGATCCTACCTGGTGTATAGTATCTATTCACTTCTATATTTTCTCTAATGTTTTTAACAATGGAGACATTGTTCATCTTAAGAAGAGGCACCAAAAATTGAATTATTTCTTTTAGGAGTTCTTTCTTCTTATTAAATTATGATTAAGATATATTTTTCTAAAAAAATGATTTTTTGTTAATTATGCTAAACTTTAGTATAAATAAAGCTCTTTATCTCAATAAATTGTTATGTTAGTTGAATTATGACATAAAAGGAAGTCTTAAAAAGTATGTAAATTAAAACATGAAATTTTTAATTCCTTAGAAAAGCTAAGCATGCATGAAAGTTTAAGTCTCTAGATTTGACTTAGTAATTTCTTGAGGCAAAATCCTAGGAGGCATAAATACTGAAAATGATTTAGGCAAACATTATTTGGACCGTTTAAGCATTTCAAGTCAACCTTAGTGAATATTTATCCTTTGAAGCCTAACTTTGAGACTATATGGCTTGATTTTTCTTTCAAACCTACAATATAAGCCATACCTTCTCTAGTACTTATATTTAAATTATCTCAAACACTAAACTCAATTTATCTAGAATTATTCTTCGAAAATAAGTTTGGGGAGTTGAGAAGAAGTATCAAATGCTAAAAAAATGTGTAGTATATATAGTAATATGCTCTCATGTTAAAAAAGAACAAAAAAAGAAGAGAGCATATGTACTCAAAAAAAATAGATGTACAAGGAGTATGTGTACTTAAGATCGAAAAGAGTAGGTGAATTTTGAGGTAATTATTTCGAAGGTTCGATGCAAGTTGAGTCTAGGGTTTTAGCTTAAAATCATCTATCTTTTACCTACTCTATCCTAGCCACATTACAACCTATTTTAAAAACCTACTGATTTAGTTTTTTGTGCCGACTATTAGTGAAGAGGAATTGATACGTTCAACATATGAAGGAATAATTGAACATAGGGAGTGCAACTTAGTCTTAGATAAGGAAATAAAAGTTAACTAGTACGAAATTAGCATAAATTTATTAGGAAAGCATTTAGTTCATATTTTTGCTATCATACTAAAGTTGAGAATAATTTGAGCAATCGTATATTTAAGCTGCGTAATCTCAAAATTCTTGTTCTTAAGCATAATTATACTAAACTCATAATTATGGGGAGAAATGGTTTTTGAAGAAATTTTTCAACGGTGATTCCAAGCAACTTCTTTTGTAATTTGTGCAATACTCGAGATGGGCAATGAATTAAGTTTGGGTATGGTGTAACACCCTAAACCCAGTTCAGTCATTATGATCAAATTCGAAAAGCTACATTAGCCAACAGAATGGCCTGGAAAAAAAACTTTCTTGGTTTCAAAAAATACTTTTTTAAACTATTTGCGTAAAACGTTCAAAACTAGGGAAATCAAATATTTAACTTTATCTCAAAAAATGTATATGATAATAAAAATCAACGATTTCATTTGTAGAAGTTTGATCTCTATTTAAAACATTCATAATTTCATTTGTCCTTCAAAAATCGTTTATCTATTCTAAAATTAAGGGACTTGGTCATTCATCATTATTCGGGAAAAACATGTTAATTTCATAAATCAGATACTTTTAGAAATCTTGTTTGTAATCATTAGAAATTTTAAAAAAGAAATCTAATTTTATTAAAAACTCGTCCCTCAGTGTTGCAGTGGAAAATTATAATAATGACATATTTTTATAAGAATCTCGAAGAAATTTTTTACTAAAATCATATTTTGTTAAAAATCCATATTTCATGTAAATTCAATAAACTATCAATAAACAATTTAAAATCTCAAAAACCAAGTCGTATTTTTGTCTAAAACTCATTTCTCATTGTCGAAGTGAAAAAAGAGTGATTTTGCAAGTTCAGAAAAAACCAAGTTTCATGCATAATCTTGATCAAATACTAATTTATCTAGTTTTAAAAACTTAATGTCGTGCAAGCAATTTATCCAAATCAGAATAAAAAAAATCTCCAAAATAAAGTCTCATGCCATAGTCCATATTCAAACTTATTATAAACCCAAAATGTCAAAATAAAATTTAATTACTTTTATTTAAAAAGAATTTCGAGAAACTCTTTCAAATGTCAACATCATATTCTAACCTCGAGGTTATCTGTAAAATCAAAAAACTAAAGGGGTGAGCTCTAAACTCAGTGTGAGTCTTAACTCAAGTAATAAGTAGAAATTTAGTAAACAAATCAAAATATTATAATGAATTTATATAGTTTAATTCCAAAGAATCTTATAACAAATTAAATAACAATAAACACATAACCATCATTCAAAGTAAACAATTCACTTTATGCACATGATCATGACAATGCGGTTTCTATAAAATAGTTATGCTGATTTATTTAAAACATCCTACCCATCACTGTTACACACCAAAATTGAGTTTCCCAAAACTCGTCCATCCAAACACTCCAATTCGTGAATAGTATCACAGTAACGTAGATAAACAATCACTTAATAATATTGTGGACAAGCCACCACTTTTGTAGATAAACTGCCTCTTTGTAATATTATGGACAAGGCACAACTTTTGCATATAAACTTCCACTTCTTTCACCTTTCACATATCCCACCTCATGCATGTGATATGGCCACAATATCACTTTTACTCTTTAAAAACAATTTTTCACTTTGGCATGTGAGACATGCTCATTATATCATTTATCACATAAAATCACATAGGCATGTTTTAACATGCAAATCTCATATCGTCGTAATATATCAAAATGTCAAATTACATTAATCATGCAAATTCACAATGCCATAATAACTAATACACAAGAATGATATTTTCATACTTATCACATCATTAATAATCAAGATCACACGACATGTTTTTCACAACATATATTGTTTGGAATCACTTACTTGACATAGTCCATAACGATGAGTTTTATCTCTCTTTATGGATACTTAAAGTATCCTCATTTAATCATAATTTAAAATAATAATGATTTTAACACTATAAAACATAGATTTATTTTTTTTTAATGTTAAAACCCACACCTGATAGTAGATCTGATGTGCAACAAATCTTAAGAACACCACATGTGGATCTAACAATTAGATTACCTATTCAATCAACAATAGCGATCTTACATTAATAACGATTGTAATTAAGATTGATATGATAGTTGATATCGATTTTCCAATTAATGCTTACCGTTAGAAAATAATCACTTGGATTAGTGATTTCAATTCCTACTTTAATGATCTCTCAAGTTTGTGTCAATCGATCCTTCAATAAGCAAGGCATACAAGATGTTAATACTTGAGAAATTATTTCACTAAGGGTCTCTAAAGCATTCGACCAAGAGAAGAAAATAGGGAGGAGAAAAATATTTCTACACAATCCTTACACTTACTTTGTTGAAATGGAAGGATCAAAGAATCATATTGATCATGAATCGGAGGAAAAGAATTATCTATACGAAGGATTATTTGAAAATAAGCCCTAGAAAAATATAGTTTAGAATTAGGATTTAAACAAAATAATTAGTGCAGAATTTTTGTATATAACAAAAAGAATAATAAACTTTCGAAATGAAGAAGAAAATTTCGGATCTCCACCGTCGATAGTGATGCTACCATAGCGGAGGTGAAAGTTCGACAGAGGACAAAAAAAAGAAGATATGGGTTTCAATCACTTACTTAAAGGAGAAGAGGGGAAGAAAAATAAGAAAATGGGTGGTGTTATGCAGTGGAGCGCGATGGTTGTCATGGTGGAGGAGGACGGCGCTAAGGGCAATGGTGGAGAAAATGGAGTAAAGGAGTGGCGGCAAGGTGGAGGTCCGGTGGTGACAATGGTGGTTTGAGGCAAAGACGTGGTGGATGAGAGGAGGAAAAATAATATAAATGGTGGTTCATGGCTAAAACAAAAGAAAATGGAGAAAATATGGAGGAGAAAAGAGGGGGTGACAAAAATGAATTGAAAAATAAAAGATGAACAACAAAAGGTTGTCATTAAACTTCCAGGTTCAATTTATGTCACATAAGGTAAGGGTGGAAAATAGGAATTTTGAGGGGACAAAGGAGCAAAAAGGGGATCATTGGAGTGAAAAGGAGGCTTATGGGGGAAAGTTGACTAGCTAAAAACAGGAAGAAACTTTCTTTGCATGGTAACTAGGAGTGGACGATAATGGAAGCTTTGACCAAATTTTTTGAGTAGAAAATTAAATAAATAAAAATATGAGAATGTAAGGAATGGAACATATAACCTTTAGGAAACTAATTAAGCACTTAACCACCAAGCCAACTCACTTTCATGTTATCATTTTAACAAAAAAAATATTTAAAAACATGGGATAACCTTTGCTAAGGGTTTAAAACAAAATGCACCAAATAGAAATTAACGAGAGGGAAGGGATTTGAACTCAAATTATCAAGGATAGCTCTACCACTACTCAATCACTATAATTGATTCTTATTTATAATCAAATGTGTTAAGGTCGTCTAAAAAGATTTCAGACGTGACCATTTTCGGTTCATTAACCCAATTTCTACTAACTCGGTTTTGGAATGTGACAACTCTTCTTTCTTTAAAAAGAATTTTATCCTCGAAATTCCTATTGTCATGCCAATTCACTTATCCACAAAATTCATAACTCTTCTTTCTAAACAACCACCACTCTTTCACTGTGCAACTCTGATTCCAATGTAGTTCCAATACTTCACATTAAATCTCCAATGGATTTCCTATTTACTTACACAGATTGTCTCAAGGGACTATTATAGAAATATCACTAACGATTTCCTCATTCCTAATCATTTAGGTAAAACCTATTCTCAATCAGTGCAAGGCACAATTAGAAACGGATTGTAAAAGTACCTTTACTAAAGCCAAATATGTCTCGACCCTCTCAATGCCTAGTTGAATAAATCAGTCTCTAATTTCGTTTCTAAGTGGAAGCTTGCATTTAACGATCTTTAAGATGATGCTCTATGAACCTTCATCTAAAGCATGCACCTTACTTTTCCAATATTTACCTTAATGACACTTACTACGTATTTATAAATAAAAGATTATTTTTTGAATCAATAGAACCTCTAGTACTAGCTTTTACAACATTCCATTGTGGTCTATCCTTTCTAGCTTGCTTTAAAGGTCTTGAATTTGGGCTAGTAGAACTAGACTCCCTCTAATTTTGTACTTTATTCTTTTCCTTTCTCTCATATTCCAACCACTTACTCCCTTCTAATATCTTGTTTTTAAATCAAGGTCTCGAAAACTCTTTCTAAAACTCCCAACAATGTTGGGATATTGCACCATCCCTAGTCTCGTAATTTTTGCCTTTAGCAATAAATGTATTAAAAGATGCCATTTGTGTCAGGGTTAGGCACAAGTTCTTGAAAAAGCTAATGAATAATCTTGAGCTACTCGATATTGCGCTTCTCGAAATCACATACCATGAGTTCGCA